>JACYFI010001358.1:0-10838 GCA_020975735.1 Ophiocordyceps xuefengensis | reverse complement strand
AAATTAGGGCGGATATCTGTCAATGTAAGAGTATCTGGTTGTAGAAGATGTAATTTAATAATAATTCATTTTGACAACTATCCCTTATTAACTCGTAATAGCAATCCGGACTTATTTACTTTTAAAGAAGTTTTAAATTTGATGAACAAGTCAGCATTCCGTAACATTAAAAGGTTTTAAATAAAGTTATATCTATTAAGTTTACATAAAGTAGTTGAAATTGTCGGACGACGTGTTATAAGCTTTAGTTTTCCCTAAGGCCACTATAAACCAGTAGTGCATCCGCCCCAAAAAAATAATTTTACTTTGATTTAAAGTCGATTGGTGGTTTTACACAGACCGAAAGGTGTTTTTTTATACATTAAAAAAAATCACCCGGGATCAAAATTAGGAGAAACGGTATGTTAGATTTATTTTAACTCAAACACAGTAAAAATAAAGAACTTTTTTAGATTAGTTTAATTCTACATTAAGTTGTGGTAGATATATATCTAAATAGTTGTGGGAGTTTATAGTTGAAAAATTACAGATGTTCCGTCAAATAAAATTATACTATATTTTGAAAAAATTTAAATTACATGGGTTATAAATTAACAAAATTACGAAGAGTTTTTAAAATGCGGGCTTTACCTATATGGAAAAAAAAAACCCATTTTAACAAGAAAGGGTTGCAGATGAAAATATAAATAAAGCTAGAAATGAATAGAAATAATATAAGATTTATTTATAAGGATTTCTGGACAAAATTGAAAACTAAAAAGAGTGGGTGCCTTTAACACCAACAGTAGAAATTAGGACTCAATTGACCTCCAATCGGGTATAGAACCTTATTAATCCTTTCGAATTACCTTTAATTAAATACAGTAAACATATTAGTATCTAGTGGGAGCAACAATTCACGTTTCGCCCACCATCCTTTAATTAAAGGGGGATAGAAAAAGGATTTTAATGGTAATTTTTTGACAGTAGTATTCGCCTTAGATTAAGCTTGCTTTTCTAAATGAGTTTACTTTTTTTCTTTTAAGTGCTTTAAATATAATTGTATAATAAACTATTTAGAGGTTATAACATTTAAAGTATTGGGATATTATCATATTAAACCTGGCCCTTGAAATGGAAAGTCCCATAAGATTTGCAAGTTATTTAGCTGCTGGCTAAAACTGTTAAAATATTTTATAGTACGAAATCAAAAAGATTCAATCCTTAACCTCCTTATTGAGAACGAGGTTGTTACAGTGGTGAGGGAGTTTAGTTCTTAAGAGTCTCAAAGCAGTGAGGTTCTAACCGTATCAGGCTATAAGTAGCCCGGAATTTTAAAAATAGAGTTCATATAGAGATTCTTTATTAAAAGAAAATTCTACTTTTTTTTGGGATTGGTAAATTCATGACAAGTGTAGATAAAAATAAGGAAAGCTATAGTTCCCAAATCCCGGGCCCAGGATTTGGCATAAAAAAATTAAGACCTCTTTCGTAAACCCTTTTTAATAGACGTTCAAAAAAAGGAGCAAGATTCTATGTCTTTAATTTTAAAACCAAGCTTATAATTTACTTTAAGCAGGTAAAGCACGCTCGATATTGAAAAGGTATGGGTTGAAGCTTATAATATATAAAGGGATTCTACAGAACAGAATGCTGTTCTGATGAATTAAAAATTTATTTTCCTCAATTTTAAATGTGTACCACGCTAGGTGATTGATAACTCATGGATATTAAAGTTAAAACTGATTTCGCTGGAGTTTTGTAGAAGGAGAGGGTATTTTATGTAAGATCTCAATTTAATAAAAACTAATAACAACTTGTATAAATGTTATTTAGTTTTCTTATAACCAACATGTCGATGAGAGTGCAGATTTTATAACAAATTTTGGGTTTATTAGGGTGTTGGAAAGATGAAGAAGCCTTTAAAATAGACCAGATGAATAAAATACGCTGTATATAAATTTAAGTGGTATTAAGATAAACTTAATTCCTTCTTCAAAAAATATCCTTTCAGGATAAAGTTTAGGATTATTTAGATTTTATAAATGATCAGAGATTATTTGTTAAAGTTCTTTAACAACCAAGGGTATTAAAAAGATAAAATATCTTAAACTCAGGTAGAATAGAGTAGAAGAGGCTTAATTCAGCTATTAGTGACTTACTTTTTCTATAATCAAAATAAAACAAAGAAAAAGTTACAAAAGAGGGTTTATTTTAAAAGTCTTATAAATAGTAGATGATAATATTTTTTAGTATTTTAACTTAGTAGATCTATGGAACTCTTATAAATTTTTATTAATATTAACAAATTAATATTTAATTATGTTTGTTACCCAGCAACTTTTTTAATTGATTTGAAAGATTAATTTATGTAGCCTAATCTTATTTTATTAGTTACGTATGATTTAGAATAAAGATAGTTTCCAACGCTCATATTGATAAAAAGTATGGCTTTGTGTACGCAAGCATGCTTAAAATTAAGTGTCTTATATTAAATTAATTTAAACTTTATGATGTAATAGCAGAATTATCGCACATAAGAAATAGTCTGAGCAATATGAGAATTATTGAAAATGTATAAAAGCATAAAATGTACACGTTTTTGTTCAAGCAATAGAATATGTTGTTTCATCATTTCTTAAGTGATGGTGGTATTTTGGTACTTGCTTTCTTCTTTGGATCAAGGGGTTCCATGGGTTCACGTACAAGGGGTACAATCCTTGCATAGCGTAAGGTCCGTATGAAGAATATTTAGCCTATCATTCTTAGCAAATCACATCATTTGGTTATGGAATCGAGTATTCTTTCTGACATTTTTGTTATCCTTGTATGACTGTTTTATATGTTTCGATGTTTACTAGGGTCCTAACATAATACGATCTACAATTAACGTGCACAAAAAGGAATACGTTAAAATAAATTGAAAAGATAAATAACAGTTATAATATGGAATTTTAGTGATACTGCAATCAATTTTTAGCTTTTAGAACGCCCAGATGGACAGATTTCTCAACTGAAACTTAATCTGGAGCGACGTCCGCGCCACAAAGGAGACAATTAATGGACCGCATTTTAATACTATGCCTGAAAGTAGAAAACCCCAAGGGTATATTCTAATACTCAGGCCAGAAGAAGGAAATTGCCTATGCAATCGCACCTATGAATCACCATAATGGGATAAATGACCAAGTAAGATCGATTCTGCTTATTCGTCAAAGATAGGATCCTCTCTAGTTCCGGTGATTAAGTACCTGAAGAGAATTCATGCAGAGTGATATATAGTCGTTGACTGGTCAGTGAGTATTAACCTAGTGAGATAAGAATCTTACCTAGCAGCGCGGATAACCATTTATGCTGGTTTTCAATACTCCCAAGGATATTATGAACAAGATGGGTGAGGCAAACTTTAGAGGGGGATGAATTCATCAAATTAATTGAAAGTGCATCACTATCGTCCTTCAGAACAACCTTGTTATCAGAATCAATTCTCAACTTGATCACTAGGAAATCCTACTGACCACACCAAATCCCCGAAGATGAAGCTGAAAATCCAAAATTCAAAAGTAGTCCGATTCATGAGAGTACTCAGAACTAGAATCGTAAGGGACTGAGCCTTGCCCCCTCAAAATTTTTGATAATTCATGCCGGGAGAAATAAGAGGAGTAAAAATGAGAGAAGAAGTGTAATTCTGATTCTGAAATGTTGATTTATGACAAATAAACGTCCCGAGTAGATAGTAAGACAATAGAAATGTGATAAAATAAACAGCTTATAATAATGATAACTTCGAACCAGATTTGATGCGGGGATATGGATGGAGACTTTTCATTTGACCCACATCAATAATTAAGCATATCATAATTGATTCGTATTAAAATATTTTTCTTAAAGAGGTTTGCAATACCCATAGGGGCTCATTTGTAATTGCTTAGCAAATAACAATTCAACAAACCTACTCAATATTATTAACAATAGATCTTAGTTACTAAATATTTAAGATATTATATATATTAGAGGTCAATTTAAATTTTAGTGTTTTGGGTCGGGTGGTGAAACATGCATACATGCGTATCCATACCTCCTCTTATCCCCTTGCTGCGCAAGCTAAATGCTAAAGGGAGCTAGGTAAAGATAGCTTATCTTTAGGTGCGGTGGCTACCGCAAGCTATAAATTAGGCAAACTAAAAAATTAATTCTTTGATATGTAGCCTAATAGGTTCGGGGAGCCCTTTCTAGGGTGGCTCTTACTTCTGACAATCCCCTTTATCTTAACCTTGGTTCGGATTAGAAGCACAAAAAACCTAAATCTAATTTTAAGCTCAATAAAATAAACAGCCTTGTTATTAACAGATACTCTTTACTATACTAAAACATTTTGTTGATACTTGTAAATTTATTTTAATTAGTGTTTCAATATGGAAGCCGCAGATCCTTAGCTTCTCCGTAAGTTGGAAGAGGCTTCGCTACTAGCATATAAAATATTCGTAAAAGCAAATTACAAATAAATGTATTTTAACGTGCTATAAGTTAATGATGAGACCTACAGATTTCCGATCTGGATATGTCAGTTCAATTGCCTAGCCGGTTTATGATTATAAAACCTTGTGGCGAAGCACCCTGTAAGGGGATATATTGAATACAGAGCTTGTGTAGAACTTTTTCCTTACAGCAATTTTACGAGGCTTGGATAGGGAGGCCTACTCCTTTATTTTTCATTTATTCCCCTTATATGGAAGCCTACGTAGCTAGTAAAAAAAATATACCCCAAAAATACGCAAACTGCACAAGGATCCAGGTACACTAAGGAATGTAGAACTTCTTTTTCCTATCAAGGGTGGCCAGGATTTGTATGATTAGTTTTGCCTATGTCGAAGAGGGGTTGCCATGTTGATTTCACTAAACCAAAGCCAGCAGGGGAACAAGAGTGGTCGTACCCCTTTTATCCTGAACCGATTCCTAAGGATTATGAAAATGGTTATAGTGGCGTGGCTAAATCGATACCCCTTTGTAGCTAGCTCGATAGTTTTCTTGCTTGGCGCAAAGCTAGGAAGTAAGGTATGCAAAGCAGGGATTGAGGATGCTAATTGGTAGAAGATAAACTTCACCACAAGAAGAAAAACACTTTAAAAAGGGTTAGCCCAGTATAAGATATTAGTCCTATTTTTAGGTCATTAAAAAACAAATTAAAGCCATAGTCAAATGGGTTTGATTATTCGACCTATAACATGTATTTTCTAAATGGTTATAACAGTAAATATTGGATGTTGTAATATAAAATTGCATTATTTTTCGGTATAACTGATTTATAATTATAAACCATCCTATAGCTCCTCTTTATGGTCTTTAAAAGGAATATTTGCATCTATTTTTCTGTTACTTAATTGTATATTGCATTATCCTTCTAAGAGGGTTTCCTCTTATTTAATTGGTATATATAGGCGCACGTATCTAATATTTATTTTATTTTAATTCTGTGTTAAGTAATATAAGAAACAAAGTGAATTTACAAAGCAATAATTGAAATAGTATCCCTTTAGGCCTTATTTGTACAATATTATTAATATTCATGCATTACAGCCAATATTGCCCCTTACTAATATGAGCAGCAATTAAATAGTTATATAGTAAAATAAACAATCTAATTTATATACTTATAACCAAGTTAAAATATAGCTCATATAAGCTAAAGAAGAAGTTTAGTACACTACCATATAAATAAAAGATCTAGAGGAAACAAACAACAAGCTATATGTTATGTTTGTACCTAGGTAATAATTTGAGATGGGTAATATGACAGCAAAAGGTCACATGTCTACAGTAGGAATATATTATTGACTCCTTATACATATGATATTGTTTATGCTAGTATGTATCTTATTATTGCGATGATAGGTGCGCATAATAATTTTACGAATAAAACAAGTACAGATTAAGCAATAAATATATCTAATTTTTTTTAGGCAGCAAGGCTATAATTGAATCATTCTCTTCTGTTTCTCTGCCTTTAAGATAGATATTTATTTTAGCTTTGCTTAGCGATTGTTAAGACCTGCAAGTTAATATCTACTAATTTCATACCAGCACTAAATTGACAAGTATAAGATGAGGTTTTGTCTAGGTCCTTAACAGTAAAGACTATCCTTAGGTTAATACAATTTTTTTCGTTCCGTATTTTATAATATTCCTTGGGTTGTAATTCTATATTCTAAAAAAATTACTTAACTTAGACACTTTAATAGAACAGAGGCTCAGCTAATAGTCAATTCTAGTCAATGGTTTTCAAAGTAGGCTGCTCGTCTCTGATTTATAAATTTAAAACCCTTCCCACTGCGCGATTGCAAAATAGGGGCGGCTGGTTTTGCCATGTTTTTATACTTCAACAGATGCCTGTTATTATTAATCATAGCTTGCGTTTTTTCTTGGCCACGTTTTAGGGAAACAAAATAGGGATCCAGCGCGTGTAAACAGAAAAATTATGTGCCATGCATTGTTATTTATTTTTTCACCCAACCGAGACGAATAACCTAAAATCTTTTTTCTTTGTACGCTGCGGTGAGTAAGTAGTAAAGTAGGCCTTCGGATTTTAGACTGGCTGTCTCCTGCTTCCTCTGTGTATTATTATATAAGCACGCTCATATTTATTTTTGAACGCTCAAATAAATAAAGGCCTTCCCGTAATAATTTACTTAAAATAAATAGAGAATTTAAGTTCCAATTTGGCATAACGGGTTTGGTCTTAACAAAGATAGTTTAAAGGTCAAATCCTTTTATTTTCTCCCATTTTTAATATAGTTCAAAGATAGACTGTTTTTTATTGTGCATTTTTATAACGCTTGTCAATCGTTATTTTTCTATAGGTACGGGTGGGGCAGGTAGCGCCTTTCTGTTGCCGCTCGCCCTACTACTAACTCTTGCATCCCTTGAGAAACTGTTCGCTTAAAAGCTGTGAAATTAATAAGCAAAAATAATAAAAAAAAATAAGAATCCTTGGCTTCTAGGTAGGATTTTCTCCATATTCTGGAATCCAAGTTTAGGGATATAGGTGTGTAGCTTAGCTACCTAAAGTAATTAAAGATCGATCGTGAAATACATACACCCATTTAGGAATACTGGGTGAATAAGTGAATATATATAGGCATTCCAAGTAATTAAATATTAATGAGTATAGATTCTTAACTTAAATCGGTAAGTGATCATTTGATAAGAATATCCATCAGCGTCGATTCGTGAGGAATTAGTCCTCGCCTAATTCTTAATCCGCTTCAATAGCTACCTTGAACAATGTTCCTAACGTAGGAATATGGGTTTATAAGTGGCGTGGGCTATCGTATACCTTTGTAGGCTAGGCTTCGATTAGTTTATTCTTTGCTGTGGCCGCAAGCTAGGCGTAGGATGCATAAGCAAGGGATAGGATTTAGGGAAGTAGGGTAAAAGGAAAAAATATAGAGGGAGGGGGACTCCCACCCAAGGCAGGATTAGATTACATAACAGGATAAATACAGAAGCCTTATAAGGGACAGGCCTTAATAGGAACGATTAAGAGATTGACCGAGGGTTTAAGTGGTAATGTTTTGAATTGTTTATTAGGTCTGTTTAAACCACATCCCGTTCGAATCGGAATTTTGCTCTGTAAGGCTGTTTATATGGGCAGTTGGCTTTGGTAACTAGCTACAGCTTATTCAGTCCCTTGCCATCCTGTTAACGGCTGTTGTAGCAGTAAAAAACATAAAGAGTGTAGTTTACATTGGTACACAATTTAGGGAAAGCTTCAACTTTCAATCTTGGTTCAAATTCCAAGTATCTTTGAGTTATAATGACAGATAGATTATATAACACTTTATAACCTATTGTTAGCCGTTATAAACTAATTAAAATGTTTGCTTGACCCCTATCACGGCAGAGAATCGGGGTGGACTAACCACACCCCTTTGTAGGACTAGCCACATTTAGCCCCCGTGTAGCGGATGGAATCAAGTGATCCAAGGATAGAAAAATTTTTCAAGAGCATTGATTGGACAGCAACGGCTTGTAATTAATAACTCCGTCAAGAGGGGCTGCTGGTTAACTATGAAAAATACTAGGCTAGTGCTCTGGTGCTTTACTTATCCTGATACTGCCTGCATAAGTAAGAGAGTTACATTATTTACTTGTTTCAATTACCCACCGGTATTCAGAAGTTAAGGCATTACTAATTGTTCCTTATCGAAAAGAAGTCAGCCACGCCACTCTATCTTCGAATGGAGAGTCCGGGGGGGGGGTGCAAGGCCAGAGGGAAAAACCGTAGAAGCTCTCAGGAAGATATACACCTTGGCAGCTGCACGATGGAATAATTATTATTATCTGAAAATTTTTCATAGTCATTACGCTATCCATGCTTTAATTTTTTCAGGTCCACCAATTAACCCCATCTCAGATTAGAGGGTGCCATTGCGTGCTTCGTAGGGTTACTGAGTAAAAACTAGTAATATGTATATTTTTGTTGCTGGCAAGCGAAAAGATATTAATTTCGATCTCTTTAGTAAATTGAAAGGTTATTATTTTTCACTAATGTTACAATAAATTAAGGGTCGAAGGTTGATTACAATAATAGTAATATTATTGAAAGTTTGTAGTTATATTTTATAATATTAGTGGTTATTAAAGCCTAACACTAAATCGATTGTAAAGCATCCGACGGGGTTTATGGCTGAGGTGGTGTAAAGCGCTTTCCTTGGGAGAAGGTTTCCTGTGGTTCGGATTCACAGAACCCGAAATGATCATACAAATACCCTTACTGACCAATGGTAGAAAATACAGGTTTATATAACAAAAGAATATAAGTATTCTTGTCAAATTATTATAAGTATACTAAAAGAACTTTTATGGAATTTTAGCACATGTATCAAAGAGAAATATTTAATCCATTGGCAATAAAACTCCAATATATTTAAGTCGCTCTGGTTCTAATAAGGACTGATTGAAACCTGGGGGTAGATAACTTATGCGCTTATGCTATAAGACCTCTTGATTTTGAAGTTTATTTAATGGAATTGAACAACCTTATTAATTTACTATAAAATAATTATGAATAATTGCTGCTGGGCTCTCCAGCCATCACAAATTTTTCATATTCTAGAAAATTAAGGCGAGCTGCTATCTTCTTGACTTGTTTGCTTATTTTTTTAAAAGGTCGGCCAAGAACATCCTGTGGGCAATGCAGAATAATTGCGGTAACTTCCTAATAAGTTTACAGTAAGCTCAAGGAAATCTAATTCTCCCTAAACGAAGGGTAATTGGAAATATCTTAGTAACTTCAAGGAAAAGTAAATCAAGAGAGATTCTATGAACTAACGTCGAGTGAAAATAGAGAGCCTATAAGAGTAAGAACATGGGTAAAAAAACTGTTTAAATAATGGGAACACTTATCCAAAACACTTAAATATTGATACATGTAGGCGATAGTGAAAAGTACCCTGAGGGAAGCATCAACGAAAATAGTAGCTTTTAACTCAGTTCGAATTAAAAGAACTACGCTTTTGCATAATGGGTCACCAAGTTAACTTAAGGATGCCGAGGATATGCTACTTAAACCGGCGTAAAATACGAAACAGGTCTAACAGGACAGACCCGAAGCACGGGATTTTATCATGAGTAGGAGTATAAAAGTTTCCGAAACGGGTGGATTGTAGGCCTATCTCCGAGGAACTTGTGGTTATGGTAGGGAAGACAACCACTGAGTGTGCAGCTGGTAAAGAATAAAGACGTTAAGCAATCTTTCAGATAGCCAGTATGAGAATATGAACTTTCGGCAATAAACCACAAATATGGAGGGGAAAACCCCTAAAGCAATCGTAGCCAAGCAAGTATTGGGTAACCCATATTTGGGCACAGTAATGACCTCGTGTAAGATAAAACATATAGATTATATTGAGTATAATGGGCGATCCAAAGCACAACCCTATAAGGTTGTGGCAGTTTCATCGACTAAATGTGGTTAGCTTATAATTATAATGGGCTAGCTTACGCTAGCAAGGCTAAATGCTCAATAATTATGGCTTAAGATATAGTCAGACCTTGATTCGAAAGGATAATACAAATAATAAATTATACGCAATAAGCTCAACTAGGGTTTCTTATGTATTAGGTTTATAGAGAAGTATTAAATAGTAAATTAAAAAATATAACAAAAAAAACTTTGGCTTTAGTATTGCTTATTTTAATCTCACTGACATTGAAAGTAATAATGCAGCATGAGAAAGAGGTAACTTTTGGGTTACACATATCTTTATTTAGCCATAATTAGGGCTTACTAAAAGTAATTAGTTATTTTTAAAGATGGTTAACAGATATATCAAGGTCACGAATAGCTCATCATGAAAAAAAATAGTACAACTACAGGTATGACCACCCGGTTAATCTCATATAAAAATAGTTATCTGGGTAAAAATTCCAAATAACTTAACATGGATGGGGTTCGCCTATTCCTCCGGGGATAGAAAATCAGAGGGGTATATATTGCTGGATTAATGATATAACAATAAAAAATTTACTAATCTCGAGGGATATGTGTAGCTCTATAAGATCTTCCTAATAGGATTTTATAAATAATTAAATATGTTAAGGATTTAAACTTACGGAAAACACCCTCTCATACGGCGCAAGCTCCCTTCTTATTAAATAATGGAGTATGAGTAACTTTACTTTATTGAATTTATAATATATTACTGATAAAGGAGACAAGTATTAAAAAGAGAAACAATACTTCTAGCACTTTTAAACCACAATATAACGTTCTAAGAAAAGGCAATTCTTTTCTAGGGCATAAACCATACAGAAGAAACTTTAAAGTTTTTTTAGAGAAGGACGTATACTTAATGAGA
>JACYFI010001357.1:0-10173 GCA_020975735.1 Ophiocordyceps xuefengensis | reverse complement strand
AATTGCAATCTTGTTAATCCTATGCCTGATTACGCACTGTTAAGTTTGTAATAATCAAACAGTAAGGGCCAAGATTTAGCCGTGACGCTGGTTTTGATATAAGGTAAAAACTATTTCCTTTTTCACACGAGTTGGCTGGTCGTAAACAAAGCACAGGATAAAAAAATAGCTCCTTAAAATATTTAGAAAACTTTACTAAGCTTTAGCACAAGACGCAGCCTTGAAATTTTACATAATATTTTTGAATTTTTTTCTCTAAATATATCTAGATAAAGTGTACAATCCTACCTTGAATTTAACTTCAGTATATTACCGGTATTAAATGGAGCTGGAAATATTGGTTACCCCTAGGGGAAAAGAACGCCATCATGCCCCCACAAAATGATAAATATTTATATATGATTTAAATAATATTATGACTACTTAAAAATAGCAAACAAATAAATTATAAATTTATAGACACCACCTGTTTTACTTCTTTACAGGGGTCTGTGCCACATCAAACTGTGCCTAATGTAGTATCCTTAACCAAAGGGTTCACTTACCTATTAAAATAGTAAACTGGATATTAAGTTGATTTAACTAGTATAAATTCATATTGTTTCTATAATTAATCTTTTTTGATTTTTTTTCATGCATAGGGCTTCGTCTAACGCACGAAAAAGCAAAAAAAGGCCTCCCAATAAAGCCAGATTTAATATAACTTCTTTAATAATCCTAATACCCCAATTCTTCATAATGGAAAGATAACAACACAGATTCTCATAGTCACATTGTCATTACTTATAATTAAAAATTCTCAACATTACCTATAATTGTGACAGGAAAGCTGCCATAGGGGTCTTCTTCTTCTAACTAGGGTAGCTGTCTCGCACCAGCATTACAATTTCATGAGTCAATCATAGAGACAGCTGTTTTGTATTTCGGTTTCACCATTCTTGCAAAGACCGGCATTTAATCGGCCCAGGCATTTCGCTACCTTTAGGACACCCTTCTCACGTTAAGCCCCCTTTAACCGGGGTTGCCTGTGTCGACCTAAATAATGTATATTTAAAATTACTCGTGTAAACCAAAGGCGGCACCGACAGATTTCACTCTTTATACTTAGGATTTTTTATCTTTCAGCAAACGTGAGCTGGATTTAATTAAAACAGCGATTACAACGATCATTTTATGGCTTCCTTCCTTTTTACTTTGGAATTAATCAGAATTGAGCCCTCCTCAGATTCCGAAGGTACGGTAGTCCAATTTTTTGCACCGAGTTCCTTTCGGCCACAATTATATCCTGAAGGATTAAGCCTTAAGAAGGTTACCTAAATTTGAATATTAAACAAATAAACGCGCTGAGAATTCATCCGGATTTAGATAAGAAGAACAATTTGCCTAACCATCGTTATTAAAGAATTGAACTTTAGATTTTCATGAATTCGGCTATTTTTACGTGCGGATGCCTATTTATTAGAAGTCTTTTTTTTTACTCTCTGTAAAGGATAAGTATCTGAAAAAAGGGTATACCATATTTTGTAATATCTGCAAGACTCGTATTCATAAATACTAGGAACTTTACTGTTGGAGATGTTTTATAAAATTTACCTGCCTTTTTTAAATAGCATTTTGTAAAGCTTTGTAAATAACAATATTAGCGTTTTTTCTTATCCTGTGTTGATTTTAAAACTAGCTTTTACTGCCTTCATCTAATTTTATCTTTTCTTTTAAATATATATTTACAAAAAACATTCCCTTCACGCCTTGCTACCATAACCCTACTACTCAGTTTTAAGGATTGTATATAGTAAAATCTCTTTTACAGTCTTATCAACCGGTTCTATTTTAGGAAATAAAAGATGAATTTTTGCTTTAGCATAAGGACCGAAACCTTGATAGGAAGCTTTAATATTGACAATTTAGGCTAATCCTTCTTGTAAGGTAAGATCTGCGTATTAATCATTTAATCTTACAGCTTGTTTAAACAATGAAAATCTGCACACTTCTCTTTAATTAAAGATAAGCTTTAAATGTTAAAAATAACTTCTAGTCTTTAATTAGAGAAGCTTCAAAACTTATGCTGCCATCACTCACGCTAGGCTCTACTGCCTACCATCTAAAATTATTCCTTATTCTGTCTAAATGAATTTTTACCTTTTTATGTAGAGAAATTTGAAAAAACAGCTCTATACCTTATTAACCTAAATTATAAGTTAGAATGTTTATGGGTAGAATATGGAGCATTCGCTTCCTTTGCTGTTTTTTTTAAATAAAAAAAAAAGATAAATCCCGATATATAACTTAAGGGATAAAGATTGTTTTATTATTAATGTCCTTTATCCATTTAATATAAACTAGATAAACCCAAGATGGAGACAATTAATATGTTAAGCTTAAGTAATATTAATTCAATTTCTAATTTACTATATCAAATTCCAAATTTCCCTGGGGGGCCAGAGTACACCTTACAATTAATTAATAATATTGAAAAACCATCTACTCGTTGGCTCATTTTACAGCAGTATTTTCACGTGAACTACTCGAAATTTTAATTCGCGGAATCAACAATTGCTATTACTAAGATCTTCCTAACTTTGTACCATACATCAGTGTTAGCATGTCCGCTCAAGGACCTTTCCGTCAATAAGTGTTGGTATTTAGGGAGTTAGGGTGTCCCCGGAGTTTGGTTCTTATTATCCAAATTGGTCGGGGGCCTAATCCCAAACTTCATGAGGTGTAGCTCAGTATTCGCCTTCGTATATTCTTACAGCTTATTTTTTCAGTTCATGGTACCGGCTTTGTTCGATTTTGTTCTTTAGATAACCAAAATAATATATTTGTTTGATTTAGATATCAAATATTTTTAACTATTTTCCCAGCACTATTTTTACAAAATGTTGGCCTTATAAAAAAATTTTCCATGTTAAAAATCTTTAGATAATATAAATGGAGGCCGTGTTACTTCAAATTATTTTCCATTTAAGCTTAAGGCCGGAAACAATTTTCCTTTTTACTACTCATGTCACCATTTTCTTCCTGAGTTAAAATTTATTATAATTCTATTTAAATAAAATTAAAGACCATTGAATTTTAATCAGACGTTCTGTACCCCAAACCCGCACCTATTACTAAGCATTAATTATATTCTAATACATTTTTAAAACTAGGCATAATTGTATTGTAATACATTTAAACCCGTATTTAAACTGAGACTCACTTATAAAAATACATTTTTAGGCTTGACAGGCTTCACAGGCAAGCCAAGTCTTATTAAAAATATTGTTAAATAGATCAATTTTCCTATAAATACTTTAATACGTAGAACTGTTGTTGACGCATCAATACTATTATAACCGTTGGTATATTGAAATACGATTTTATTACAACCTAATTATATTATAAACTGTTATAAACTATACGTTTGGCACGAAATCTATTTATAACTGTTTAGTATCTATCATTAACTGTGAGCATTAGTAACTAGTATTAAATGTTATTATAGAACCTTTTTCATTAAATGGTTTTAATAGAAACAATTCAACACAAATCTTTTTTACAGAACCTATGAACACGGGAGTTCATTGTTGTCTTCAACATAATTCCTCCCTCATGATTGGTAATTGGTGTCTAATGTGAAGTATCTCTTATGGGAAAACGTTCATGTACAAGGTTTCCTTATGTCGTTTAGATCCGTTAAATTTCGTTGCTCTTAACTTAACACAGCGCTCTGTTACCAGGTCGATAAAATTATGGCTGCTTCTTAACGTATCTCCTGTCGCTGTTAATCAAAAAGACCTTCTTAAGTTCACCTTAATCTAAATAAATTTAAGGGAATGACCTTACTTTGTTCTGGGCTGTTTCCCTTTGCATGACAGGGAATCGTGATTTATAAACAGAAACACATTTATCCCTAAATACGTTCATTATATTTGTGAACTATCGCATTTTTAGACAACCGGGTGGTCATTACGGTAACTGTTCGTGAAGGCCTCCGCGGTAATCTTAATAAAAAAATTTATTAGAAATTTTAAATTAATAAATGTTAAATCGTAACTCTGAGATACGGATAATGAGTTATCTTAACTATACTTCCTTATTTCTTACAGCTTGTCTTCTAATATCTAAAATAGTTCAGCCAGCTTTAGTGGTAAAGTAGAATAACTAATTAGTTTCGTTAGTCTAATTCTTTAAAGTCTAACTGATTTACCTTCAGCTCTGGGCGGTTTTAGCTTTAATATTTAGCGTAAAAGCTTCTGCGTGAGTTAAGGGATTGTTTTTTCCTAGTAGGTGTGGTTAGCCTTGAAAGATAATTTATCTTTTACCTTCCTGACTACTTCTTTTACCTAAATGTACGGATGCGATACATATTCTTTACTCCCTCTTCCGAATAGGATTTTCATGTAAACTTTAACTATGTTTTTCATCACTAATGTTTTAGGCGCGACGTCCCTATTAAAAGAATAAGCTTGTTTTAAATTATTATGATTCAGTGTTTCAACTTATCAAATAATGGACTGTTCGTATTAATAGGTTCTGGGCTATAACAATAAACTATTCATTGATTTGTAAAGCTAAAATTAGTAAGGGACTCCATGGTTTTATAAAACGAGCATGAATAGGTCCTTAGGATTTTCTTTTTAGAGCGAAGCCCCCACCTTTTCCTTATAATTAATCCACCTCCTCTGTTTGCTAAATTTTTAACCACACATACATAACTATTGAACCAATGACTTGTTTTAATTCCCTTTTATAGGATACTGATTTATTTTGTTATCTAAAATAAATATTGAATTTTTCCTGTGCTGGGCTGCTTGCAGCCCAGCACAAAATTGCATTACGATAAACTTTCTTATAGTATTAACTTTGAAGATTGTCTAATTGGTTTAAAATATAAAATTTCTCATAATGTTTTGTTTTTGTAATAGTAAATTGTCTTTCAATGTAAACTAATTTATGAGAAGAATGTAATAATTATTTCGATTGTCATTGCATTCTTACGAAATGAGGGCCTTTTGACCTATATCTTGAACCTTACTAATTTACTATAACTATAATTCAATAAGCCAACCAAACATTTAAGTCGATGAACTGGGCACACCTTAAAGGTGTGCGCCCTGCTGCCCGGATAAGATCCATTGTTAATACAATCATTGCTTTATCTTACCCGAAGTCATTACCCCTGAAGCATTACAGATGGTTACACTCTTACTTAGGTTATGATTTGCTTTAGGCAGTTCCCGCAATTTAATGGTTTTCTGCAAAAGGGTATCACTTCTAACAAAATGCCTGTCTTCACCTTATCCATCTATCGTCATGAAAATTCAGATATATTTTGCCATTCCTGAGTCTACATACTCACTGATAAAATTCTTCATGAATCCCCCAGAATTTGTACAAAATTAAAACGGTGTACACAACTTTCGATCTGAATTAAATTAGTGTACCTGCTTAAAGATATTTTCTTAAATTGCCTACTATTATAGGCTTTCGCAGAAACAAAATACTATTCTTTTACCCGAAACGCTTATATGTAATATAGACAATTAGTAAAATAGCCAAAGGCTCATGGGTAAAGCCTCGAGTCCTCTCCCCTAAATAATTAGTAATACCTATATATAAACTTTATATCCCGGTTTAGCAAAATAATATAATACTACTCTGCCTTTAATCATTGAAATATATTTTTATTAAATCTGCACCCTTTTTAAAAACTTTAAAGCTTACTGCTGGTCTGTCAACACCTATGGGTTTGAGTGCTGTCAGTTGAAAATTTCAAAAGAAACCTTTTTCCTAATATCCAGTTATTAATAACATCGACCTTTATTAACACCCTATAACGGCTTATAGCTGATTTAGCTTATCTTTACGCCGGTTTTTTCTGAAAGTTTTATACCTTTCGCTTAGTATTGTATTTTCTCTCTAATACTTGTGGGTAATATTTTCGCGTTGCTCAATAGATAATGATTTGCTTCCTCATTAAGCAATACGTCCATCTCTAAAAAACTTTAAGTTTTCTTCTGGTCATTTTTAGGTCTAGAAAATGAATCTGCGCTTTCACAAGTTACGTTATCTTGTGGTTTTTTAAACAAGTCTAGAAGTAGTCGTTTCTCTTTTTTATAACCTTGTTTTTATCAGTCAAGTATATTTAATATAATAAAGTAAAAAGTTACTATATTCCATATTTTAAAAGAGCGGAGCCTGCGGCCGTGAAGAGGTGTTTTTTACGTAAAGGTTAAAATGCTTAAAAACACCTTATAAATTGATTTATAAAATCTATTAGTTATCAAATTTATAGAAGCTACCATACCCCTATCCCCGGAAATTTAGTAAATTTTAGTTATTATAATTAATTAAATTCCAGCCGAATATTATCCACCTTTTTTATTCTATCCCTGGAGAGCAGGGAAAGCCATCATTTAATACTTTGAAATTTTTTCCGATAACTAATTTTTATATGAGAATACGGGTGATCATTACCTGTAGTTAAAATCTTTTTTTCATGATGAGCTTGCGCCGCCCCTAATATATTGTCTGTATACATCTTTACAATACCTATTACTTTATTTAAACGGCACTATTATTGGCTCAATAAATAAATGTTAACCCCAGAAAGTTACCTCTTCCCATTTTGCCTCAATTTATTTACTATCAAGTGTCAGGAGATTAAAATAAGCATGCTAAGCAAGTCTTTTTATTAACATATGCAATTGCTATTTAACTTCTCTATAAAAACCAATAACATAAGAACCCTACTTGTAGCTTAATTTTCGTATTTATTATTCTGTATTCCTTTGGAATCAAGCTCTGATATAATCATAAAGCCTATAATTATAGCTTTAGCCTTTCAGCGGTAATGGCTTAGCCATTATAAGTCTAAAGCTAACCAACATTTAGTCGAGAACTGCACAGCCCTATGGTGTTTTGGCTGCGATCGCCCATTATTATTACGTTCTTCACAAATTCTATGTTTTACCTTAACACGATTCATTTTGACTGTTCAAAAAACTAATGTTATACCAGTATTTGCTGGTCTAGATTGCTTTAGGGTTTTTCCCGTCATTTAGGATGGTTTTATTTGCAGGTAAAAAAGTTCATTTTTCATACTGCTGTTTTAAAAGATTGCTAAATCATTATGCTTTCACCATGCTATCACAGTCAGTGTTGTCTTCACTACACCCTACCACAGTTCTTCGGAGATTTATGCTTCAATCCACCCATCCGGTTTTATAATACCTGACTGATGGTAAATATCCCCGTGTTCGGGTCTACTTTTAGACCTGTTTTCGTTAATTTAACGCCCGGTTAACTACGCCATATGCTCCGCATCTAACGTTAACTTGGGTAGACCCATTTCGCAAAGGACTTTTTTACAATCGAACTCTATAAAAAAACTACTATTTTCGTTGTTCCCTCATGGTACTTTTACCATCGCCTCCATGTATGCCTATTTAGCCTTTGAGGGGAAGGTTCCCCTATTATTTAAACAGTTTTTTCCGTTCCTACTTTTATAGGCTACCTCCTTATTTTCTAGCTCAACGTTTATTCATGAATCTCTTTTGATTATTTCCTGAAAGGCTTACCTAAATATTTATGCACCTTATCGTTTTAGAGATTAGATTTCTCTTAGAGCTTATGAACTTTATAAGGAAGTACCCCAATATACTCGCATTGCCCACAGTGTACTTTGGACCCTTTTACTAAAACAATAGCAAACATACCAGAGAGATAGCGACGCTCCCTAATTTCTAAGATATGAGAAATTTGGATACGGCTGGAAGACCAAGCAAGAAATTTTCGATAATTATTTTAAGTAAATTAAATAAGTTAACAATTACTAACATAGAACTTCAAATAAGGAGCTTAGATCAAAAAATAAAGCGTTATTTGTAACCCAGGTTTCAATTAAGCCCTTTCAACCCATGAGCGAGTTCACAATATATTGTAGTTTTATTTGCCTATTGATATAAATATTCTCGTTGATACATGGCATTAATCCATATAGTATTTTCTTTATATCTTATTAATTAACCAAGTAATACTTAATATCTTTGTATTTTAACAATGTATTTTCTACATGTTATAGTAAGGTAATTGATATTTTTTCGGTACTGTGAGATCGAACACAGGAAGAACCTCTCTCCCAAGGAAGGGGCGCTTTAACCACCACAGCCATAACCCCGTTGTGGATCTTTTGACTATCTATTAGTGTTGGGCATTTTTAACACTAAATACTAATTAAATATACTAAAACTTCAAGTAATATTATCTATTAATTAGTAAATCAACCGTTCGAGGCCCTTAAATTTAGTATAACAATTGTGAAATATAATAACTTCAAAATACCTAAAGATATCGAATAACTCATATTGCTTGGGCAGCACAAACAAAATATAATATTATAGTTTTTTACCCGCAACCCTGAGATAGCGCAAAGCACCTATCGGAGGATAAGCGGTATTGGTACCTGGAAGACAATAAACTCAAGGAAAGCGTTACGACTATGAAAAATTTTTTTCATGAAATAATCAATTATCCTGTTTGTTGGCAGCTGCCAGTGTGTATGCATTTTGAGAGCCTTCGTACGGGGTTTTCCTCTGGCCTTTGCACCCCCCCCCCGATCTACTTTCAGTAATGAGTGGCGGGGTGATCTCTCGATACGGAAAAAATATGTATGCTTACTTTGAACGGGTGTATAGTGAAACAAGAACTAAATTGTAACACTTCCTTACTTATTTTATGCAGCAGTACTGCAGGATAACTAAGCACCAAGCACTAGCCTTATTATTTTTTATTAGCTTAACACAGCACCCTTGACGGATTGTCATTACAAGCCTTTGCTAACAATCTCTTGAACCATAATTTCTTTGATTCCTGTCCCCCTTTGCCCTTTGGCACCCCTAGGCGTGGCGCTACATGTGGCTAGCTACAAGGGGTGATGGTTTAGTCACCCCCGCGTCTCTTCGAGGGAACGGGTCAAGCAACAAGTTTATAATTAGTTAAATAACGGTAACGCATAGGGTTATAAGTGTATATCGGACTATTCTGTCCATTTATTAACTCAAGAGTACTTGCGATTTGAACCAAGATTTGAAGGGTGAACTTCCTTTTACAATTAAACTTAACTCTCATCTATTGTTTTACTTGCGACCAAAGCAGTACAGGATGCTAAGGGGCCTAGAATAAGCTGTGCTAGGTTTACTAAGCCGATGCTCCAAATAAACAGTCCTTTAAACTCAAGAGGAATATCCGATCGGACGGATGTGGTTTTAAAACGACCTAATAGACTTTAAATTACACCTTAAACCCACTCGGTCAATTCTCTTTAATCGTCATATAGAATGGCCTGTCCTTATAACTTCTTATATATCCTGTATTAGCTTAATCATGCTTTAGGTTGTAAGCCCCTTTCCCTCTTATATTTTTTTGCCTTTTTACCCTACTTTAAGCCTAATCCCTTGGCTTTTGCATCCTTAACTTCTAGCCTTGGCCACAGCATGAATTAACTTAACCGAAGCTAGGCCTACGAAGGGGTTCGATAGGCCACGCCACTATAACCATATCTCATATCCCTTACGAACAGGCTCAGGGGATTACGCCTATGCAGCGATAAGTATTAGGCAGACTAATTCCTCAGCGAATCAACGCTGATGGATATTCTTCATCCAAGAATACTACTTTTCCGATTAAGTTTAAGGAATTTCTAACTCAATATATATTAGATACTCGGGGATGCTATATATTACTGCTTATTTTCAGACCAGTATTCCTAAGGTGTATGTATTTACGACGATCTTTAATTACCTTTTAAGTGAGCTTAAGCCATACACTACCTATACTATAATGTTTGGTTACAAGATATGGGACAAAAGCTCCCTAGGTAAGCAAGATCTCAAATTATTTTTCTTTCATTGTTTTGTTATTAATTTCACACTTTTAAAGCGTAACAGTTCTCAAAGGTTTAGAGTTGGTAGAAGCGGTAGACAAAACAGAAGCTACCACCCCCCACCCCGTAACGTTGAAGAAGAATAACCGCATTAGACCAACGGAGTATAAACTTTTCCCTACCATATAACAGGCTTCTTGACTTATATAAAAAAATTGAGAATAAGGGGGAAAATTTGAACCGTTTATACATCCTTGTGTGTAAGCAACAAACGATGCTACCAATTGAATATTTTCTCTATTTTT
>JACYFI010001356.1:0-11444 GCA_020975735.1 Ophiocordyceps xuefengensis | reverse complement strand
AATAGACTTATGTTTTAGATATTTTACAAGCTCTATCTATAATAAAAAAGCCCTTTTTAAGCTTCTATATAAAAAAGCCCCCTTTTGTCCGCAAAGCTATCCTTTTAAAAGTAAATGTAATAACATGATGTAAAAGTATTTTTTTAGTTCTTTGAAACACCTCCTCGTAATTAATATTTTCAGGTTTTAAAGGGGGAAAGGTAAAAAATTTGGTATAGTATATAGGTCTACTTTTAAAAGAATAACCATTAATATTTTTGGTGGCGTATTCAAGAAGACCAAGAAAAAGATTAGCTAAATGGATTTCCTAGGCCCTTCGGGGTCCAGGAGACCCTCGAGATTTAAAACCATCTTTAATGTTAAATTTGACGATACGATTTTCATGCGTTTAGATTTTTTTTACCAAAAAAAAGGTACCAAACACTATCGGTTTGAGTAATTTCGCAAAATGTTTTCTCGTGTTAGAAATTTTGCATCTAATATGCCAGAGAGAAAGATAAAATTCCTAACGCTTTTCCAGCCAAATAACTTACCCTTATTCATACTATATTTAAAAAGTAATTAAATGAGTTAGTTCAAATTTATGTATTATTTATATAGAAATACTTAAACTTAGAACAACAAAATCAAATTTTGTTACGGTGCCTTCTAAAGGTAATTATATTATCTCGCCGAATAGTAATGGATCAACAAGTACTTAGTAGTTATGGAAAATAGTAGTATTTTATAAGAAGCTTTTATCTAATCTACTAGGGTGTGCTAGGAAACTTTAATATGCCTTATTTAAATACATAGAGCTGCGACTCCTTATAAAAATTACTTGTTTTAATTATAAAGATAGAAATTTATGGAACTTTACAAAAACTATTAGCGATGCTAGGGTTCAGAATTGACCGTAACTACAGCTAAAAAAGATGGTATATATTAAAATATAAATGATGGTCATATATTTAAAATATTATACCAAATCTAAAAGGTACAATTAGCTTAAATTCTTAAAATAATACTAGAATTATTGAACCTACACTCTAGGATTAAATGAATTAAAGGAGGTATAGGGTAATAATATATTTAGTTACAGAATTATAGATTTCTAGAAATAAGAAAAAATTAAAGGCAATATACTTCATAAGGAAAAAATTAAAATAATTGGTTAGAGATATGGAATTTAGAATGCTCAACACTTTTAGTTACGTACAGATACAGTTTTACTTGGTGGACAATCCAAAAAAACTGCTAAACAATTTTAATGTAGCATTACTGATCATATTAATAACTTGATTATTGAGCTTAGCTAATATAAAGGTGGAACAATTATGTATTAAATTTTGCCATGAATTACCAAACGTAGCTTTGCGCTGCGCTAGGAAAAAAAGGGAAACATTATTAATTTAATCGCGCCGGGAAGCCAGCGTTAATATAGTGTTTATTATACAAAAGTTAATTATAAATTAAATAAATTATAAGGCTATAATTAACCCTTATTAGCTTATACTAAGAAGCACCTAAGAATTATAAATAAGTACTAAAAACAAATAGTAAAACTATTAGGGGCACCATTTTTTTACCCCTAAAAAGAAAGGTGGGTAAAGGATTGAGATTTTTTCAGCCCTCCAATAAAAAAGTTTAAGTTAAGGTGTAAAGAATACTTTACTCGGGCTTGCCAAAAGTTGAACTTTTTGCTAAACATCATCAAATCTGCGGAGACCCCCTTCAAAGCTGATATTAACCTTAAATTATCTGGAACAATCCAGGCTCAGAAGGAATACACAGATTAAGTAAAATCAAAATATATCCAACGAAAAGGAAATAGGCAATTCCCAGCCAGGGCTCCTAGTTAGGTATGTAGTTCGCATCACAAATGGTGATGGGTGGTAAGAGGGCGTACTTCGCTGTTATCCGACCTTGTTATAAACTAAATTATGTAGACCCTCTGAAACATAGTTACTAGGTATAAATTTTTTATACCTGTTAAATGGATCAGTTTTGGTAATTATATTTACAAGTAATTGGGGGAGAAGTCCTAGAACGCTTTTCGTGGTGTTATGTCGGCGAGGTAGTAGGCCTCTACATAAAGGATAAAAAGGAAAGAATGTTCGTATTACGGGTTTATTACAGGAATTCGCAGATGCTATTAAAATTAATTTTTAAAAAGAAGTATGTTGCACTACACAAGCTAAAATTAATTTGTTTTTCTTTTAGTCCAGTAGTAACCAAATTAAATATCGCTCTTCTAATTAGGTTACGCGTTTAACCATTGGGGCTTTGGATTATCATTTAGGTGATATGGATGTAGGAATATATGTGTAGCTAACGTTTCACCTTTAGTACCCTATGGTATATTTATTAGCGGGGATGAAGTGCTAATAGTAAAAATGGTTTCTTAGGGTCTTTTAAAGAAGTACCAGCCGCAATATAAATTTGCTATGAATTATTTTAATTTTGAGTATTATAATTCTAATATGATAACAAATAAGTTTAAAATTAAATTATAAGGTATGCAGTTTCAAGAAAATTAGATGAAATTAGCTTTACCTTTTTATTTGTATACTAATATGATTTTTATTGGTTTTCTGTAAGCAGAAACTAACAGAGCTCCCCTTCGATTTAGCTTAGGCTATTTAGCTTTGGTCTCAACAAAGATACAAATGCTGGCTAGGAATTTTTAATTAAGAAAATTCAGCAGGGGAGAGTAACTCTTCAAAGTTAAATCTTCAGGACCTTGGTATCGTTGAATTTCACTAAATTAATCAAATATAGACCAGCTTTTATACGAGGATTATAAAGATCAATACGAAATCTAATATTACTGACTTACAAGCCTATTTCTGTTATTTATAAGAAGACGCGAGGCTAGTAAGACCTAATAATATTTTTGTACCTTCAGCCCGCATAACTCCTAATTTTTTTTTCTTGCGTCTGACCAAGTACCGCAAAAAAAAATCAGCTAAAATGACACCTATAACGTAAGAGGTTTTATTCATTTTAAATCAGCAGCCATTAGCCTTTTAAATGAATACCCGGACCATTAAAGTCCTATTGCCATTGTGATATCAAAAAAATTTTATGAAACTTGATATGGTTCCATCATAAAATAATATTTAAATGCAGAGGAGCTATTTACTAATACTATAAAATGGTTACAAGTACCATAGGTATGCAAAAAGATTTTCTCTTAATGACATCTTAATGATAATTTATTAAGAAATTTTATTGCACTTTCTTTTTTTCTGCTTTAAGCATAGCTTGTGCAGGGAAAAAACAGCACAAATAATGTGATAATTTGCTAAGATTAGTGAATATATAGAGAGTTAAGTGTAGAGGCGCAACATCTTAATTAAATTATTTAATTTTAATAAAAATTATTAGATTTAAAGCCTATCTTAAAGTATATTTTCGGAATTTTTTCTTATTTTATTTTAAAGGCTGATGTGATAAAACTCCTTTTTATAACGGGTGTAAACATTGTAAATGAGTTTACTTTTAACTGCTGGAAGTACTATTACTATCTGTAGGCATACTATTAAACATCCCTCCTCAAAATCCTTGTCCACAATATTAAGACCCTCAAGTGATTTTAAGACTAGATTTTTACGAAAAAGTTCTATTAAAATTCACCCCCAAGGTCTATTAAAAGGTAAAGGAGTAATTATTATTTGTTCACTTACCTGTGAAGCAGATAAAACCAGTATATTGATATCGTAAACTTTTTATAACTAAGATTAACTGAGCCCACTAATAAATATAAAAAATAATTCTATGCTGCTAGCCACGCACCGCAACGCCACGCGAAAAGCCTTTTAAATTACGTGGTTAAGATACGTTTAAGGTTTATATACAGATTCTTTTACATACCAAGGAAAAAAGATTAGCCACAATATTTAACTAGAGGCTAGAAACTAGTTATATATCTAAATGAAATTACTAGCGATACTTTATATTTTTAGTGCATTGCTCACCAATAATTTAGGTTGATAAACATACTAAAATGTTACTAATTAAAGATTAGTAAAACCTGGTAAGTTAGATTATCCTATTAGCAAAAGGGCGCCGAATGACCCAAGGTGAAGGGATGAAGAAAGCAAAATATAAATACCTTTTAGAGGTGTCGGTATATAAATCCTAGATTGGCTACTTAATTATGAAAAAAATTTAAAAACACAATGTAGAATAGCTATAACGATTTAAATAAACTAGGGGTTATCCGGTAAGATGGCGCAAGCTCTTAAAAAATTATAAGGCTATATACAAGAATTGTTACTAATTTTAAATCTCAGAATTAAGTGGTGCAAGTGTAAGTATGGACCACTGCTTCTGTAACACAAATCGTTTGCACGTATAAGAAAAAAAAAATATAAGAACACCACACGGAATCTGCAATACAGCTAGCGGATTATGACCGAAAAACCGCGGTCTGTATATTCGTTTTTCTTTCTTTTTTAGCCGAATCTGCTAGTTTGTTATTATGTGTAATGTATAACGTATTGTTATTTCTTTAGGGTTATTTAATAACAATGATTTTTCATTATTTACCTGTTGATTCATAAGTTTTTATCATGCATTTTATTTGATTAAGGATCCGACTACCATCTTACCGAATATTGTTTAAACAAGACAATTTTAACTAGTTCTAATGAGAAAGGGTTTAAGTTGTTTAGTTATTACTTTAGTATAAAAAGCTCAGTCATGGTTTTTATGTATTTAATTTGAATCCGGTCCTCTTTTTCTAGAATTATGAATCGACCATTGATAGTCCTTTCTGTTGAACTGTCTTACTGGCTATATTATTGCATTTTATATTATTAATACCTTCTTTTGATTATATATGTTTGGGCATATATTTTTTTATAAAATAAATTTTAATTTTAATTTATAGATCATTAAATAGAGGTATATCCTAAAGTATTGCAGTATTGAATGCTTAAATATATATGGAGGTGCTAAATCTATAAGGCTGGACTCATTGTTAATTTCGCTTAAGCAAACGCAAATTAGAACCCCCTGCGCCTTAGCTTAGCCCCGTCTACTAAAGAATTAACACTTATAATATAATTACCTCAGTGGTATGACAATGATCCACTATAATATTGAAAGAATACTATTAGGGGGAGGTTAGGTGCTGTGGCTTTTCTGCGTCTAAAAAAATAGCTGTGATCCTTATACCTCCAGGGGGCATCCAGGCACGCTCCCGTTGCCGGATAAAACAAACACGCTAGCTAGAAGGTTAGGAGTGCTCCATTGCTTTTTTTCTATTGCTTTTGCAAGGCTTAGCTTAGAAAAATATTTTTTTCGCACATGAAATCGTGAGCTCGCTATTGTTTTAGTGCAGGCAGCCCGCCGGTTGTTTGCCTTCTGTTCGCGCAGCCTTGAAAGGCACAAGAAAAAATAGATGCAAGATTCACCATTCAATGCATGTCCATTTGGGTCTAAGCCTTTAGCCAGGTAGGCCTAATAAGCGCAATAATCAAATTCGCAAGATAATATATTTTGTACAATGTTATTATTCATTTTTTAGTTAACTGTACCTGTTTAGTATGTGGCAAATATAAATATTAGTATAAACTCCTACTATGGAAAAAAAAATTATAAAAGCTTCAGTAGGACTCCCACCTACCTCTAAATCATCGTATTATAACTAGTTGTCATTAATACTTGATTATAATCTTCAATATTGTTTCATAGTATTTTAATAATAGTACTAATCATTTATATATTGTACAAGGTACGATTATAATATTCAACTATTTGAATTATTTTAGGTCTAGATGGTATAACGTTATACTTTTATGTTGTTAACTACAAATAAAATACCTGAAGCGGTTATTTTATTAAATTAATTTCTATAAAAAAAAATAAAGTAAAATCTTATTTAGTAATATAGCTAATGTTAAGAAAACGGATTATTTAATTTAAGCCAGTATTTGTATGACTTTGGATACTAGTTATTTTCTTATATATTCTTTGAAAAAGTTACTCTTACCTCTTTATTTATACTTAGTAGGGTTATTTGGTCTGATAATAAAATAGTGCTAGTTACTTATATTCTTATGTACATTATGGAGGCTCATTTAATTCTTATTATTGATCTATAATCTAAAATTATATCATCTACTAATGGGTATGTACTTGGATTTTGAAAAGCTTTAATTAAAATTAAATTTTTAGTAATATAAAACACAAAATATTTTATTTTGTAGGGTATTTATTAGCGTTTGCTGTAAAAAAGCACCCCGGTTTATGGTTGTAATAATTGGGCTACTAAAAGGCAACACGTGGGAGTCACCCCATGTGAGGTAGTATTGTTTAGCCGGATTGTCCTTATAGTAAGTCCCTATATTGGTATATTCCTACTAAATTTATCCTGTATAACTCCAAAAGTTAGATTACATCTATACTTTTTTATAATTTCCTGTTTATAGGGACCATGAACTTGTTCTTTAATGCTAGTTTTTAGTACTATTAGAACTAAGAATTATTGAAAGAGTTATTGCATTCCTGTCAGCTTGATACAGCATCAGATAATCTAATGAGTGCTTTTGGTAAACTATTCAAGGTCTAGAGTTCTTATTATATTGGATTAGCACCCGGATTATGATCAAGTTGGCCTTTTTGATTTGCGCAGGGGAGGGAGGTTATTATACGATAGACCTTTGAGGCTAGATCTTTAAGCTTTTCCTACAAGGGTTGTAGCTCAATTAATCCTCTATATTGACCCATTAATCTGTCTTTTTAATCCTTGTGTTTAGGATTTAATTGTGTAACCTTTAAACTTTTCAATATTACAATAGGGGAGGTCTTATCCTTATCATGCTATTACTGGAAAAGCTATTACCATTAATGGGGATTCTGGCTGTACATCTATGCTAATTTCAGAGACCTATCAATTTACTATGTTTAATCCGTAGTATCTTTCGGTGGTTCATGTTACTAAGATTATCCTTAGATAATCCGTTCTCTGATGTTAAATAAAGAGGAATTCTTAATTTTAATTTGGATAAGTTCTTTTCAGGTATATTAATAAGGGTATATTCCTGTTATGATATTAGACGGTTATTACATTATTCTGTACACATATGCTTTCCATAGTCCTTAATCCTCCTTATAAATATGTAATATAAACAATTTAGCTTCTCTAGGTATACGTTATTTATAAATAACCTAATAACTAGGAAAATTATTCTTTCCTTGTTATGCCAAGGAGAAAACCACAAAATATAATACTTTTAAATTCAACCAAAAAGGTTTAAATGCTAAAAAAAGAAATTAATTGGACAGGCAACTAACCTAGATTACTCCTTCTATATTTTTTACTATTTTATTAGGCCTACCTACAATGTGTAATATAAATATTTAGGTTTTGTCCATGATGGACATGGAATTTGTGAATACACCCTTCTGGGTGTTTCGGCTATTTCTGGTTGGGACGTGGCCCTCCATTATATTAACATTATTTAATTGAGGGTATAAATTCAGAACAGGGTGTTTTGGAGGCTGATTTATTAATACAAAATCACGAAGATAGGGTTATATAATCACTTAACACCATATGCCAAAAAAGGTAGTCCGATGAATGCACAAATCATCCTCAATTACCTCAAGGTAATTCATCTACATCCATTAATCTGAACCATTTATACGCACAACTACCTAATACCATAACGCCCACACAAGGGTAAATCCATCCTGTATCTCTACCACAGCACCCAAATCTAAACCGAATCTTTCAACGTCCCACACCTTCTATAATACTCCCTAAAGCCTGTAGTTATAACTCACCACCAGAGAACATAACTCTTGGATAGTAAGTTTATTTACCCACAATCCATTATGATTTATACATAATATACATATATAGATAATAGTAATCGATTTTAATAATTTCAGCGTATATTTAAAAGAAATAATATAATTATGAACAGATTGGTAGAATTCGAGAAGGCTTTTGGTTGCTGCAAGCTCTTAATTGATGAGCATGACAAATTATTGATTATCACTAAGTCTGCCCCCAACTCCCTCAAATATAATACTTTGCTACCAAAACTAGAGTTGACCTATGGCCATAGTTACTGAATAAAGCTAGAAAATGGTAAGGGGTTTTCATGGTTTTGATAGGTGCTTTGCAGCCAGACCAAAGCTATGTTAATTATTTGTTTAGATATAAAAAAAAATTTCCGAGAACTTTTCCTTTGAATGTAGTAGCATTCAAAACTCAAGAGAAGATTTAATTCATGGTTAAGAAGATTTAGTTAGTCCTGGACATACAATTTTATAAGTTTTGTTTTTAGTGCTTGGCTATTTAGCATTCAACTTTGATTTTTTCTCTTTTTCTGCTTGTGGGTTGGATGTTGTAAAACATATTCATAATGCACCCCTTAGGGATATGGCATACTACTGAATCTTACCCTTGCACACCTATCCCTATCTTAGGCTTTCGTAGCTTTCCCACCAAGCTATCCGTGTCTTAAGCACCCCCATGGATTATCTTTCACCCTGCTGCCGTAAAACGTAAAACGCCAAAGGTGGGTTTACAAGACCAGGGATAAGGGACTACAAAAGTTGCCCCTCTAGGAGCTATAACTATTTATAAAAACTAACGGTATTGTAAAACTTATCCTAAAAAAGGGTTTATTATATCGCATGTATAGTGGCTTTTAATTTGTTACGATTAAAAATAAATCGTATTAATATAAACCAATTTGTTTATTAATAGCCAACAATTAACACCTTTTTTATTTATATAAATCGAAAGATAGTATTTTGCCTTTTCTGTAATAGTATTAGTTCGTTATACATTATATCCTAAATATTACTTAACCACAAAATAGTTCGTTTATTCTTACACGTTATGTTTATTTAAGTAAAATATAATATATATATACATTTTATATGTATAAATACTATAAGTAATTAGTTATTTAAGATCTATATATTTAAGTACTATATATACATACTTATGTTTTCCACGATTATTACAAGATAATAATTAAGCCCTTTCAGACAACATTTGAAGTAAGAGGATATTATTAAGTTTAGAATGTTTTAGGTGGTAATTACAGTTTATCTTACACAAATATAGGAATTTTACTTAATAAATCGGGGGGTTAAGTAAATAATTAATCTTAAGTTACGTTGAACTAACATAAATAACATTAGTAATTAACAACTGATCTATAGCTCAAGAATCTCTGATACGTAAACAATACACAAAATATGTCTACCAAATCAAATAAATGGCATCGAAAATGGACAATTTATTGCCCCTTTCATATATACTTTTTTTTTTATTTATCTATTAATAAATTATTTAATCCGGATGGGCCCTTACAGTTTTGCATCTACAGGCATTTTGACTTTAACATTTTGCTCTTAGTTTATACAAAGTTATTGAGGGCACCAATTTTTTAGGTTTATCAAAAACATGGTTTAAATTCTATTCGTTATAGTACGGCAGTTTGCCTTAGGTCTTTTACCTTTATGGAGTTACTATTGAATTCAGTCAGTTATCTTGCAGATGTGTATCTCTTGGTTTAAGTTAGTGGAGCTAACATAGTAGCAAGACTCAGTATTGAGTATTTTAAGTGTTTTTGTTAACATATAATGGGTTCTTCAGGTAGTTATTTTTTTTTATTGTAGGTTTGATAACCATTACTTTTTATGAAAGCTTTCTCGGGGTTAGAAATGGTGATTGCCCTTTAATCCGAGCTCAAGTTTTCGTAGTATTCACAAAGTTCTTACATAAAAAGACGGACTAGATTACTTAGTTGACTATGAGACTATAAAAAAATTAACAATTTTATACACTGTATGATTTATAACTACAAGATTTATTACTTTTTTTTATAGTTCCGCTAGAGGAATTTTTGTATAAACAAGATGAGCGATTATGGGCTAATTAGACCTTTACTCGTGAAATTGCCTGATTTTTATAAATATTTAGCTTCTTAAAAAATTTTAATTTGTAAAACATTATATAATATTTTATGTTTTTATCCCCGACGTTTTCCTTAAATTTAATTTAAGAATTCCTTATTTATATTTTGGCTATGCGTAGGAATATTAAAATGATAAATAATTCCATAATATTAGCATTCATTATTTTTTTACCTTTTTTCAATCTATTATTGTTTCAATTAGGATTTGGTTAGGAATTATTAAATGTTACTTTTATAAGAGACTGAAAGAATTTGAAATTTTTATTAGCCTTATTTTCCCAAATTATGTAATATCTCTAAAAATTATTAAAATTTTTGATTTTATTTTATTATGAATTATATATAGTTACAGTCCTTATACAGATTTCGCTTTGAATTAAAAAACTCAGCTTGTATTTTAGGTATTATAGTATAATGATTTATGATTATTTGATTAACATTTTATTTTTTTAAGATAATATTACTAAGCGGATGTAAAGGAAAGTTCGAGTTGTAAAATTTCGATACAATCTCGAATTAGTGTAAGATTGGCGTTTTATTGTCATTATATGTATACCCTCAGGAGTGACAATGTAAAATTTACTGAAATAGGGGTAATTTACTTAATAAAAACGAATCCGTCTCAATGCTAAATAAACCTAGATTTTTAAGGTGTGGTAGAGAGAGGTAATAACCTGAATTAAACGGGAGGTTGAAATTACTATACTTTAATCCTGAGGATAAATCAATCTAAGGATGGATGAAAGAATTCTGAAAAGGTTTAGAGAAAAAAAGTTAGCGAGAGAATAAAACGTAGATTACCAGATACAAAATATATTTTGATAAAAACATTTGTGGTGACCATACTTTGGTACTTTAACACAGAGGAAAGAATATATTTTTATCTAGTTGCGACCAAGGGGTAACACTAAGCCTTTAATTAAGGTATAACTGAGGTTTAACACAGTAAATTTCTGGCCCCGCTGTAACAGCGAGATTTTGCTGGATTGGGGATTGTTTCAGTATAAATAAACGCTAAACAGCTTAAAAGAATAATGTTTTAAGCTGGTTAATGGAAGGTAACTTTAAAAAATACTGGATTCTTTAGTAGAAAAAATAATAAATAAAATTTAAACTTTATATACCAAATCCTTAAACTAATTACTACTAAGAACAATTAAAATATTGCTGTATTTTTTTATGGTTAAATTACGCGGAAGGCAAGAGGTTTGCTAACTAAAGGTTCATATATGTGAGAGTGGTTAAAACAGACAAGCAAAGGAAAATATACTCAAAACAATAAAAATTTCTATCCTTATAAGGAATAAAAAAAATTCTAGAATGAGTGCGTAGAAATCAAGTCCTCTGTGATCATAGCTGCTCATAGCAGTTTGTGAGGGTGTTGCTGCATACCTAATGCAGCAGGGTTAAGAGCTTCTATTATGAGGGGCCCGCTCTTATGAAATTAGTTAATTTTATTCATAAGTCTAGCCCAGAACGTAAAGACTAGTATGGAGGTAAAGGCGACAAAAT
>JACYFI010001355.1:0-14775 GCA_020975735.1 Ophiocordyceps xuefengensis | reverse complement strand
TAAAATGTTGGGTAGTATTAAGGTTATCGTTACTTACGTATACCCACCTTATGAGTCAGTTGAACGGTTTATCTTTACAAAATATTTGTTAAAAATAATTTTGCGCTTTCAAAGTTTTTACTGTATTGTAGAATTCTTGATAAATTTACCCCAATATGTATTAATAATTAATTAATTTTCGTTGCGTTATAGGGTAGCTTCGCTTAACGCAACTCAGACATAATAATAAAGCAAGAGTTTTAGCAAATTTTTCCTGTTCTTGCCCTACTTCTAATTTTTGCTCGGCTAAGATCCTGCTGATTAAAAGCCCATGTGTAACCATATCCCTTACATCCCCTAGCTTACGGTAGCAAAGGTCAAAGTTAGCAGAATTAGTATACGCGTGGTTATGTAGCTAGGCGGGATTATATAAAAAATAAGAAACGCCTTAACCACTAAAAGCAGCAAGAAACAAAAATACTATAAAATAAAGATTAATAAAGGACAAACATCCTAGCGTAGCTGTATTCCAATAACATTCCAAGATCTAGCCCTTAATTTGCACTCCGGATCCTATCCCTCCTTAACGCAACTGTAAAAATTTTGATAATCCAACAGTAGTGGCAAGTTTAGCCCGATTGAGCCTTTTTGATTATTTAAAAAACATAATATTAACTTTTTTCAACGAGCTTGCTGGGGACACAAGCAAGTAAAAAAAACTAGGCCTCTAAAATATTAGCAAAACTTTATAAAGCTATCAAGATAAAGGCGCCCTGAAATAAATTTACAATAATATTTTTCTATTATCTCTAATTTCTACTAGTAATCCTACCTAAATTAAACTTAGTATATTACGTGTATAATGGGTCTTGCATAATATTTCTTACCCTAAGGAAAAAAAAGCATGACAAGCCCCCCAGCAGTAGTTAAATAATTTATTTTATGATAAATAATAGTTAGACACTAAAAAATTGGCAAACAAAAATTAAATTTAAAAATATACTAGACAACCTTTGTTTACTCTTATCAGGGTCCTGGTGCCTCACATAAAACTGTCTCCTAGCGATAGGTTTCCCATTACCCAAGGGTTCACTTACTATTAAAAATAGTTAACTGAAGTAGGTTTGTTTACGATTTATAAATTATATTTGTTTCTAATAATTATCTTTTGTGGTTTTTTTCATCGCATAGCTTGCGCCTTAAAACGCACGAAAGCAAAAAAAGGACTCAGTAAAGCCCAGATATAATCATTATCGCATCTTTATAATCCATAAACACAATTGCACTCATATGAAAGGATAAAATAAAGGATTCTCATAAGCTCACATTGTTCTCATTTACCTTATAATCCTTAAAAATTCTCTAACATACTTTCTATTATTAAGTGACATTAAAAGCCGCAAGGTCTTTCTCGATTAACTAGAGGTAAGCTGATCTGCACAGCTATTCCAACTTCAACCTGAGTCAAATATAGACACCGGCTGTTTATGTAAACCATTCAAGCCAGACCCTGCATTAAAGGGCCAAGGGCATTTCGCTACTCTTTAGGCCTCTAACGTCTAAGGCCGCCTTTAAGCGGGGCTTTCCTGACCTCAAAAGAGTTAGTATAGTTTAATTTCTCTGTTAACAAAAGCCGGCACAGGCAAGAATTTCACAACTTTTAACTTAATTTTTTATCTTTTCAGCAAAGGCTGTGTTTCTTATTAAAACAGTCCGATACAACATCATTTTATGCTTCTCCTTTTTTTACTTGTATTAAAATCAAGAATTGAGCCCTCCTTATCCCGAAGCCTACGGTAGTCAATTTCCGGAGTTTCCTTTCGCGCCACAAATTTTAATCCTTTGAAGTAGATTAAGGCTAAATGTGGGTTTACCTGAAATTTGAATATTGCAAAATATAACGGTAGAATTTCATTCGTGATTCTTCTAGAAGCGAAAATTGCCTTTAAACATCCTTATTGAAGTGTGAACTTTAAATTCACAATGAATTCGGCTATTTTCACGTGCCGGAAAGCCTTGCAATAAAGTCATTTTTCTTGCTCCCTGTAAAGATAAGTTTATCCGAAAAGGGTATACATATTTTGTTATATTACTGGCAATAGACTGGTAATAATAAATCTAGAACTTTACTGTTGGAGATTTGTGTTTTATAAACTCACCCTGGCTTTGGACATTACTATTTTGTATAATGGCTGTTGTTAAAATAGACATATTCTTAATCCTGTGTGGTTTTTAGACACTAGTTTTCTCCCTTTCGCATAATATTTTATCATTTTCTTTTATATATATTTACAAAAAAAACATTCCTTCCGGCCTTCTACCATAACCCTACTACTCAGTAAGGATTTATATGAAGCAAAATCTCGCTTTTTTACAGGTTCTTTTCAAACGGTTCTATTTTAGGGACTAGAAAGACTGCAAATTGGACTTTAGGCATTAGTACCTAAGATTTCATAAAGTTTAATATTGAACAATTTTCAGCTTAACCTTTGTAGTAAGCTGCGCTTACTTTAAACTTAACTTTAACATGTTGTTTTAACAACTGAAAATCACACACTTCCTCTTGTAATTAAAGGATAAGCTTCTACAACTTTTTAAAAGATAATCTCTAAGGTCTTTAACTAAGAAGAAGGCTTCATAAACTAACTGCCCACACTACGCAAAGCAACCTGCCTACATCTTAAATGATTTCTTTAATTCACTGTCTAAAAAGAAGTTTTTAGTCCTTTTTAGTAGATAATTTGAAAACAAGCTTTACGCCTATACCTAATTTTTAAGTTTGAATTCTTTATGATAGATTATATGGAGCATCCTTGTGCTGTTTTTTCTTTATAAAAAAAAAAAGATAAATCCCGATAATATAGATTAGGAATTAAGATGTTACTATGTATGTCTTTATAATTAATTTAAAAACTAGTATAACCCAGAATGGGTGGACAAATAACTTTTCTATTGCTTTAATAGGTAATTATTATACTTATTTCGTAAATTACTATATTCAAATGTCCCAAGTTTCCCTGGGGCCAAAGAGACACCTTACATATTATAAATAATATTTGAAAAAACAATTCCTACCTCGTCTGCCTTTTTAGCACAGTATTTTCTCGGACTAAACTGATCTAGATCGCGATACCCATTCCATAACTAAGAATCTTCCTACTTTGTTACCATTAATCAGTGTATAGCTGGATCCGGCTCAAGGATTCCCGTCAATAATAGTTTGGTATTAGGAGCTTTAGGAGTCTGTCCCCGAGTTGGTTCTTTATTCACAATGTCGGGTGCTAATCCCAATTCATGATTGTTAGCTCTTTCGCCTCGGTATTCTCTTACTTAGCTTACTATTTTTCAGTAATTGCTCAGGTAGGTTTGCTCATTTGTTCCTTAATAAAAGATTAATATTCGTTATTCGATATCAATGAATATTTTACTTTTTCCGACATTTAATACCTAAAATGTTGTCCTGTAGTAAAAAAGATTTTGTCATCGTTTTAAAATTCTTTAGTAATCATAATACTAGAGGCCGTTCTTAATTAAATTCTCATAACTTAAGGCCGAAAATTTTCCTTTTAGTTACTCATGGTCCACCAATTCTCAAGTTGAGTTAATTTATTATTATTTCCTATTTAAAAAAATTAAAAGGTCAATTATTACTCAACGATTCTGGCTAACCCAAACGCCCTGAGTCTACTTAGACATTTAATATATTTAATCTTTTAGACTAGGGCATATTGTATTGTCAATCACTTTAACATATTTAACTAGACTATCCTTTAAGAAAATCATTTTTTTAGGCTGACAGGCCGACACCACCCAAGCAGGTCTGTAATTAAAATATTGTTAAATAGAACCAATTTCTATTAAATTGAATTATAGAACTGTTGAGCATCAATACTATTATAATTTGGTTTGAGTGTATTAATACTATTATTAGCACATTAATATTATTATATTGTAATAACCTATTAACTTTTTAGGCACCAATACTTTTAACTGTTTAGTATTAATGTTAACTGTTGGAAGCATGATTATAGTATTAGATGTTATCATAGAACTTTTTTTCATTAATTGGTTTAATAGAACTATTACACAAGAATCTATTATTTTACAGCCACTATGACTGGGTCAAAAGTGGTCTTCAACACAATTCCGCCTCTGATGAATGTGTCAATGTAAAATTATCTCTTGAACGTTATGTACAAGGTTTTCGTATTAATTGTTTAATCCGTTAAATTTCGATGCTTCCATTAAGGCTTAACAACGCCTGCTCTGTTAGGGTCATAAATTATCTGGGCTGCTTTCTGAGCCTTCCCAATTGTCGGACTTTAATAAAAACTTCTTATAGTTCACTTAACTAAAGAAGGTTTTAAAGGGGGAACACTTACTTCTTGGGTTTTTCTGGGCTGTTTTCCCTTTTGACATCACACGGAAATCTCTTATAAACAAAGAATTTTATCCCCTAAATTAGTTCATATATAGTTGTATGAACTAGGTCCCACTTTTAGACAACGATTCAATTTTAGGCTGAATACTTCGTAAGCTCCCCCGGAGATTTATAAAAAAATTATTAAATTAAGAATAATTTAAAAGTTACATGTAACTCGTGAAAATACGATAGAGTTTCTTAACTATCTTCCTCTTTTTCTTAACAGTTTTGTTCTTTTAATACCCTAACATTAATTCTACCAGGTACTTTAGTTAAAGGTAGAAAAAATCTATTGTCTTGTTAGTCTCAAATATTTAAAAGTCTACACTGATTTACCTTCAGCTTGGCAAGCTTTACGCTGTAAATATTTCTAAAGCTTCGCGGATATAACAGATTGTTTTTACTATAGTTAGTGGGTAGCTCAGAGATAATTTATCTTTAACTTCCTGATAACTTCTTTACCTAAATGTACTGAATGAGATAAATATGATCTCTTTATGCTCTCCTACGAAAAGTTTAAATTTAAAACCTAACTATGTTTTTCATTCACTATGTTTAGGCGCAGCTCCCTAATAAAGATATAAAGCGGGTTTTTTAGAAATATCTTATATTTCAGTGTTTAAACTTAATATCAAAAATTAATGCTCTGTTCTCTGAAAAAGTTCTTCTGGCTTCAATATTCACTAATTTGTATAGTAACATTGCTAGTGGCCATGTTTTAATTATAGCAGCATGAAATAGGTTCTAGGGTTTTTTTTTAGAGCGAAGCGCCTACTTTCTTAGTAACAACACCTACTCTTTTTCTAATTTACAACCCTATCTACCTTACATAACTATTACCATTGGACGTAATTATCATTTAAGATAACCTGATTTATTTTTGTTCAATAATAATTGAATTTTTCTTGCTGGACTGGCCCTCGCAGCCAGCAACAACAATTGCATACTATAACTTTTGATAGGTAAGTATGAAGATGTTCTGATTGTTTAAAATCATAGATCCATAATGTTTTGTTTTTGTAATACGTAATTTATTTTTAAATTCTCGTAAACTTTAATTAAAGAGAAGAATAAATAGATTCATTCTTACTTTGCCTTGCACTCTTACGATGAGGCCTGGAGCTCTAAGTTATCTTAAGCTAAATAATTTATATCAACTAAATTGATAAGCCAACCCACATTTTAGTCGATGAACTGAACACGTTAAAGGTGCTTGGGCTCGGGATAATCCAATTGTTTATCCAATCATGATTTACTTACCCATGAAGTCATTAACTCTGATGCCATAAGATGTATTGACTACATCTTACTTGGGTTATGATTGCTTTAAGGACATCTCCGCCCCAATTGATGGTTTTACTGTCCAGAAGGGTTCACTTCTAGCAAAAAGGCTTGGTACTTCAAACCTTATCATATTCTAGTCTAGATTAAATTCAAGAATATTCTTGTCCATTCCAGTCTACATGCTCACTTGAGTAAAAAGCTTCATGAATCCCCCATTTGTACACAATTAAATTACGTTTACACATCTTTCCTGAGATTAAATATGTAACCGTAAAGGATTTTTTAACTTAAATGCCCTAACATCTATATAGGTTTCGCAAGAACCAAATCTACGATCTTTTCACCGAAATTTCTTTTAATAGTTATAAGACATATATTAATAGCGAAAGACTCTGGTAAGCGAGTCCTACTCTCCCTTAAAATAATTAAAGTATATACCTCATCCTATACTTATTGAACGTTAGCAAATTAAATCATCTACACCATCTGCTTATCGTAATGAAAAATATTTTTTATTATCTTCCACTTATTTCAAAGCTTTACTACTATCTTGGTCTTAGTAACACCTATGGTTTAGCTGCTGCTGTTAATTATTCAAAAGATACTTTTCCTTTAGTTATCAGATTAATAACATCCACCCTTTACACACCTATTAAGGCTTATAGGCTATTTTGCTATTCCTTTGTCGCGGTGTTTTTTCCTGAAGTTTTAATTACCCTTTTCGCTTAGTAGATTATTTTATCGCTAATTCCTTGTGGTAATAGATGCTTCCTGTGCTGCCGTAGATAATTATTCTTCTAAGCTCCCTCTTAAGTATACGCCCTTCTGCTTAAAAAATTTAAAGTTTCTTCTGGATGTTTATAGCCTAGAGAAAGATTTCGCCTTTTTAGAGTTAATATTGTGGTTTTAAAAGTCTAGATAGTATTTGTTCTCTTTTTATAAACTATATATCTTTATCAGGAAGAGATTATTCCTAATATCAATAAAGTAAAGTACTATATCCATATTTTAAAAAGCGGCTTCGCCCGTAAGGAGGTGTCTTATACGTAAAGTTAAATGCCGTTAACACATCTTAATATTTTTACAAACTATTCAGATTAAAACACTTTCAAAGAGCTACAATATCCCTCCGGGGACACTTAGTTATAGATTTTATTATTTAATATTATAATCCACCAATTAAATCCACTTTATGTTCTTCCCGGACGGGATAGGGCGAAGCCCCCATCATTTACGATTTGAATTTTATCCAGATACTATTTTATATAGATCGGGTGTGATACCTGTAAGTGACATTCTTTTTTTTTTCAGTTATGGTTTGCCGCCCTTAATATATTCTGAAACATCTTTAATAACCTAATTTACTTTTAATTTTAAAGCCTATTTATGGCTAAATATTTAAAAATGTGCTTACCCAAATGTTACCTCTATCTCATTTGCTGCAATGATCTACTTATTCAAGTGTCAGAGGATTAACATTAAGCAATGCTAAGCAAATTTTTTTTAATAATTTTAATTCTATTTACTTCTCAAAAAACCAATACATAAGGATACCTAGATTAGCTTAATTTCGTATTTTATTTCTGTATCTTTTCGAATAAAGGTCCTTCAACTATATCTTAAGGCTATATTATGAGCTTTAGCTTGCGCCGTAAAGCTAGCCAGTATATTATAACCAACCAAAATTTAGTCGATGAACTGAAGCCTTTATAGGTGTTTGGGCTGCGGATCGCCCCATTATACCTTCGGTATGAACACTTATGTTTTTACCTTTTACACTGAGTATTACCTGGCCACAAATATGTTTACATATTTGCTCTGGGTCTATGATTGCTTTAGTTTTCACGTCAATTTGATGTTATTATTGCAGAAAGTTCTTTCCTACATACTGGTTATTAGTAAACGATTGCTTTACATTCTTTATTCCTTTACAAATCTACATCACACTCAGTGTTGTCTTTTCACTCACTACACAGTTTCCTTTGGAAATTTATGATAACAATCACCGTCGACTTTTGTATTATCCTGGACCTTTGGGTAAAATCAACGTGCTTCGGGTTATTCTAACTTAGACACCTGTTTGTAGTTTTAACGCCCGGTTTTAACTACTGATATGCTCGCCATCTAACGTTAACTTGGTGACCCATATTTGCCTAAAAGGACTTCTTTTTATCGATACGCTTATCAAACTACTATTTTATGTTTAGTTTCCCCCTTACATGGTACCTTTCACTATCGTCTCATGTATCAATTTTAACCTTTGAGGGAAGTTCCTCCATTATTTAACAGGTGTTTACCGTTCTACTACTCTTAAAGGTAACTTATTTTAATCACTGTTTTATATTCATAGATCTCCTTTGATTATTTTTTTCCTGAGAGTTACTAAGGATTTTCCAATTTCACTTCGTGTTTAGAGATTAGATTCACTTAGAGCTTTGTTAATTTATAGGAAAGTACCACCATATCTCGTGCATTGGGCCCACAAGTTTACTTTGCAAACTTTATAAAACCATAAAGCAACAATCAGAGAGTTAGCAGCTCCCTGTATTACTTAAGGATTGAAAAAATTTGTGTCTATGCCTGAGATCCCGCAAAGAACACATTTTCATAATTATTTTATAGTTAAAGAAAGTTTACATTTCCTTAAATAAACTTCAAAATAAAAGCCTTACGCTATAAGAATATTGTTATTAACCCCGAGGTTCAATCAGTCCCTTTCACCAGAGCCGAGTTTTAAAAATATGGAGTTTATTGCCCCCTATCGTGGATTATCAAAATTTCTCTTTGATACATTGGCATAAATCCCATCAATAGGTTTCTTTAATACTCTATAATAATTACAAAGTCTTCTATATATCTTATTTTTTAAACCTGTACTTTCCTACATGTTCTAAACGTAAGGTATTGATACTTTTCGGGTTACTGTGAAACTCGAAAACACGAGGAAAACCTTTCCCAAAGGAAGGGCTTTAACCACCAAGCAATCACCCGTTGTGTCGATCTTGACATCGATTATGTGTTAGCGCATTATAAACAACTATATACTATAAAATTACACAAAACTTTCAAGTATATTATCTATAATATGAAATAACCGCTTTTGCCCTTAATTAATTAATACAATTGATGAAAATAATAAGTTTCAAAATAACTAAAAGATATTGGATATAATATCTTGCTTGCGGCACAAAATTATACATATACTAGGGTTTTTACCTGTACCTACGAAGCGCAAAGCACCCCTTATCGAGATCAGGGCGTATGGATGGACATAAGAGAAATAAAAGCAAGATAGGCGTTGGGCAAGTATGAAATTTCATGAAATAATAATCTATCCATTTGTTGCAGCTTGCCATTGTGATACTTCTGAGGATCTAACGGGCGTTTTCCCCCTGGCCTTTGCACGCCCCCCCCGATCTCTTCCCGAGATTAGTGAGTGGCGTCGCTGATCACCTTCACGAACAGGAAAACAATTATGTATGCCCTGACTTGCTGATAGTTGATATGGTGAAACAAGTAACTAATGTAACACGTCTCCTTACTTATGCATGCAGTTAGGACAGGAAATAAGCACCAAGCATAGCCTTCTTATTTTTCATAGTTAACCCAGCAGCCCTTGACGGCATTCCATTCATAAGTCTTGCTTCCACAATCTCTTGAACTAAATTTTTCTAATCCTGTAATCCTTCTTTGCCCCCACAGGGTGTAAACTGTGGTAGCCTACCAGGTCTATTGGTTGCCACCCCGATCTCTTTCGGAGAATAGGGTCAAGCAAACATTTTTTTAAATTAGTTTATGACGGTTAACAATAGGTTTATAAAGTCGTATTTAAATCTATCTGCCCATTATTACCTCCAAGAGGTACTTGGATTTGATACCAAGAATTGAAGTTAAGCTGTCCATTTTTACCAATTAAATACACATCAGTTTTTTAGAGTTTTTTACTGCTACAACGGCGTCAGTGATGCTATAAGGGGGCTAGAAATAGCCGTGGTAGCCGTAGTTACCTAAAGCCAACTGCCCATATAAACCAGACCCTTTACAGAGAAATATCCCGATTCGAACGGATTGGTTTAAACAACCTAATAAATTAAACCTAACCCACCCTTAACCACCCTCGGTTCAATTTCTTTATATCGTACATATTAAAGCCGTCCCTATAAGCTTTTTAATATCTGTTAATTAACTTAATCCCTTCTTTGGGTTGGGAGTCCCTCCCCTCTACATATTTTTCCTTTTACGCTACTTATCAGGGATCCTATCCCTTGCTATTGCATGCCTTATCCTAGCTTGCGCCCACGCAAGAAAAGTACACTGAAGTAGCCCTACAAAGGGTATGATAGCGCACGGCCATAAACCACTATTCCATATCTTAGGAACCGGTTCAGAGGGAAAAGCCTTATGCGCGACAAGGACTTAAGGCAGGCTATTTCCTCAGCGAATCAAGGCTGATGATAGTCTTATCAAGAATCACTTTACTGATTAAGTTTAAGGATTCATTTATCACGCGATATATTATTTTAGATACTTGTGGATGTCCTTAAATTTCTACCTTATTCACCCATTATTCCTTACAGGTTGATGTATTCCACGCATCGATCTTTAATTACCCTTTAGGTAGCTAAGGACCTACACTATATCTTAATCTTTGGGTTCAAGATATTGGATAAAAAGCTCCCATTAGAAGCAAGATCTTTAATTTTTTTTTATTTGTTGGTTGCTTAGATAATTTGTACATCTTTTAAGCGAACAGTTTTCTCAGAGGTATAAATCGAGGTTAGTAAAAGCGTAGCGCAAACAGAAGCGTATCCACACCACCCGCAACCCTGTAAACAAAAATAAACGCATTTAGATCAAGGGAGGTATAAAATCACAAATAAACAGTTATCTTTGAACTTAATATTTAAAATTGAGAAATAAAAAGGATTAGGAACCTTTAATCACTTGTGTGTAAGACAAGCGTTTCTACCCAATTGAACTAATTTCTCATTTATTTTAGAATATTATTACGGTAGGCTCCTTTTATTGGTACCTTCATAACACAAATAAGCAGGTGCTATATAATATACACAGGAGATAGCAGGACACACGAGTCGAATAATCACCCGAAAGCCTACTTACTATTACTCCACTCGCAGCGCTTAATACGAAAAAAGATTTTAGGTGATTGTTGGTTGAGTGAAAAATACATACATGCTTGGCGCATATTTGTTCTTGGGTTGTTCACGCGATGTATCCCCATTTTTTTCTAATAACGTGACAAAAAAGACGCAAAGCCCTATTATTTAATATAACAGGAGCTAATTCTGTTTGAAGCAATAATAAAAGCAAGCAGCCGCCCCTATCTTTGCAGCATCCGCGCAGGGAAGGGTTAATATAAATCACGAAACAGAGCGATCTACTGGTGAAAAGCCTTGCGTAAACTTACCTATTACTTGAGCCGTGTTTTAATTAAAGTGTTGTTTAAGCAAGTTTAGAATATAGGAATTACACAGGAAAGTCTTTAAATACAAAGAAGAAAAGGATTAAAGAATTGTATAACCTAAAGATCAAGTCTTTACTGTTATGACCAGACAAACCTATCTTATAATTGTCATTTTTGGCTGTTAATGGAGATAATGTAGTATTTAACTATAGCTTAACATGCCTACGCACCCTATAACATAAGTATCTATCTTAAGGCACAGAACAGAAGAGAATGACTTCAATTTATAACTTGCTTGCATAAAAAAAATAACCTTATATATTTATTGCTTATACTGTATCTTGTTTTTATCAGTTAAATTAGGTATTGGACCTATCATACGGCCTAATAATAAGATTTATACTAGCAAAAACAATCATATATTATACAGAGTAATATAATATTACTTCCTACTGAGACATGTGACTTGTTTCTGTCATATACCCATCTCCGAATAAATCCTGAGGTAAACAAACATACTTAAGTGGTTTTGGTTCTAGATTTTTAATTTAATATGGTAGTGGTACACCTAGCTATCATTCTTTAGCTGATAATTTCACTATATTTACTTGTTGGATAAGGTAATAAATTAGATGTGTTTATTTTTCTACTCATATAAACTTTTAATTGCTGCCATAATGGAATGCATATGGCTGTATAATGGGCTATAATTTTAATAAATATTTGTTACCAAATAAGCTAAGGGATACTCTTTCAATTATTCTTTGTAATGTCACTTGTGCTATATTAAATTTAACATCAGATAAATAAAAATAATAATAATACGGCCCTAATATATACAATTAAAAAGAGAAAACCTATAAGGTATAACCCTAAATAAATATTAATAGAGAGAAATAGGAGCAAATAAGATCCTATTAAAGACATAAGAGATGTCAAAAGAGGATTGTTTTTAATTTATAACAGTTATACCCGAAAAATAATGCAATTATCCTAAAACATTCTGAAATATTTCTCGGTATAAACCATTAGAAAAATACATGTATACAAGGTCGGAAAAAACGATCTCAAAACCCATTTGACTTACCGCCTTTATTTTTTTTTTAAACCCCTAAAAGATAGGACTAACATATAATTATAACTGGGCCTTAACTTTAATTATTTTTTCGTTTGTGGTGGCAAGTTAATCTCTACCATATAAGCATCCTTAATCTCTTGCTTTGCATCCTTACTTCCTCAGACTTGCGCCAACCATCATAAGAACTAATCAAGCTAGCCTGACCAAGGTATCCCGATAAGCCACCGCCGCAGCTTTATAACCATATTCCTATCCTTAAAGGAACAGGTTCAGAATCAAGGGGGTTAGACACTCTGTTTCCTCTGGCTGGATTGGGGTTTTGGTGCAACAATACATGCAACACCACTTCGAAGAATAAGGGAAAATAATCATCAAATCCTTGCCCCATTGATAGGGAAAAAAGAAGTCTACTAGCCTTTAGGTGTACTGATCTTGTGCAGTTTGGCGTATTTTTTGTAATATTTTTTTATGCTTACGTAGCTTGCATATAAGAATTAAATGTGAAACAAAATACAGAGTAGGGCTTTCGGCCTACTCAAAGTGTAATAATAATGTAAACGAAAAATTCTACAAACCTTATTCAATAATCCCCTACAGGGGTGCCTTCCCAGAAGGGGATTTATGAATCATAAACGCGGCGTTAGTCGACTTGACTGCATATCAGATGGGAAATCTGTTAGGTCTATCATAACTTTATACGCCGTTAAAAAATATTTATTTTGTAATTTGCTTTACTGTTTTTTTATTTGCTGTAGGCCGAAGCCTTCTTCCTAACTTACGGACAAGCATAACGGATCAAGCGAGCTCAATATTGAACATCTAATAAAATTATACAAAGATCAACAAAATTTTTATAGTATAATGTGAGAAGAGTGATCTGTTAAATAACTAGCTAGTTTATTGTTTTTATTAGTTACAAATACAGATTCAGATTTTTTGTGCTTTAATCCCTGAACCGAAGGTTATAGGATAAAGAGGGATTTTTTCAAAGTAAAGAAGCACCCTAAGGGCTCCACCTATAAGGCTACATTAAAAGTATTTTTAGTTTGACTATTTTTATAGCATTGCGTAGCCACAACCTTAAAATGACAAGCAATTCTCTTACACCTAGCTCCCTTTTAGCTTCTAGCTTGGACGTAGCAAGGGGATAAAGGAAGTATGGATTACGCCATGATCGCTGTTTCCCACTACCAACCCAACGAACACTAAAAATTACATTTGTCCTTTTTAATAACATATAATACTTCTTAATATTTATACTATATTCATATTGTTTAATAATGTTCAGTTAAGGTTTTTTGATATTTTGTTATGCCTAAGCGAATAACAATGAGCCCTATGGTATAAAGCAAGCCCCTCATTTAAGAAAATAAATTTTAATAATAGAAAATCATTATGTTTGAATAATAGTAGGTCCCCGTTCAAATGAAAAACAGGTCCTCCATTCATAATCCCATCATAATCTGGCTTCGAATTCATCACTTATTTATTAGCTGTTTAACATTTACTGTGTATTTCTATCTTGGGCGGTTTACTTTGTTATATATTCACAATCAGAATCAGAATCACTTCTTCCTTTTTACTCTTTTTTTTTTACTCCGCCGGCATGATTAGTCAAATTTGGGTTTGAGGCGCAGACTCATCCTTAATTCTATATCTGAGGAGTTTTCAAATGAGCCACTTTATGAATTTGATTCATTGCTTTCACTCTCGGATTGGTGTGGTAACATGTACAGGATTACTAGATAAAGTTGAATAAGAATGGATTTTGATAACAGGTTGTTCCGAAAGGAGATGGTGACTGACTTTGTAGATCTATTTTGATAATTCTCCATCCCCTCTAAAGTTTGACCTCACCCGTCTTGTTCCATAACTTAATCACTTGAGTATGGGAAAATCCTGATAAATGGATCTGTCGCTTGCTGGTAGCTCTACTCGCTGGGCTGATACTCGACGACCCAGTCAAACCGACTTCATTACATAAATTTCACCTTGCTGAATTCTCTCGAGACTGATCCAATCACGAAACTAAAGGGATCACTATCGAGAATAAGCAGAAATCTTGGTCTAATTGTGTTATTCTACCTTTTAGTATGTTATCAGGGTCGGATTCAATTAGGCCATTTTCTTGCCTCTCGGCCTAAAGGATTAGAATATGATCCAATTGGGGTGTTTACTCCTCTACTAGGACAAATATTTAGAAAGCTGGTCCATTAATTCTCCTTGTTGGCGCGGAGTCTCACTTATACAGTGATGAGATCTGTCCATCTGGCGTCTAACAATTAAAAATGAGCACTAGTACTAAAATATTCATATTCTATTTGTTATTTGTCATTTCAATTCATTTGTGGTATCTTTTATTTGTGTCATGTCTAATTTGTATAATCGTTATTGTGGTTTAGGACCCCTCAGTAACTGACATCGGGACAAATCAAAAAAGTCATACAGTCAACAAAGTGTCAGAAAGAATACTCGACTTCAATACCTAAATGGAGATGGTGAAATCTCTTAAAGATATAGGCCTAATATCTCATAAGCCCCTACAGCTATAGAGATTGTACGTATGATAACGATGGTAAACCCATG
>JACYFI010001313.1:0-14720 GCA_020975735.1 Ophiocordyceps xuefengensis | reverse complement strand
TTAAACTGGCACTGTGAAAAAATACATTGCTAGGCTGCAGGCTACACAGCAAGCAGAGTCTGTATAAACATTCTGTTAATAGAAACCCAATTTTTCTATTAAATAGTTTAATATAGACGTTGAGCATTCAATACTATTTAATAGTTGGAGATTTATACTAATATAATGACATAATATAGTTATAAATTGGGTAAACTATAACTGTTTAGCAACCAATACTATTAAACTGTTTAGTATTAATAACTATAACTGTTGAGATTAATACTGTATTAAAATGGTTGATTAATAGAACTTTTTCATTAAATTGGTTTTTTAATAGAATAATTACCACAAAAATCTTTTATTTACAGACTATGACGTAGAGTCATAGTTTCTTCACACCCATTCGCCCTCTGATTGTTAAGTGTGTCCTATGTAAGTAATCTCTTTGAAACGTTCATGTACAAGGTCTTCGGTTATATTTTTAGATCCGTTAAATTTTCGATGGCTTCTATAGCTTAACAAAGCGCTCGCTTTACGGAGGTCAATTAAATATTAGGCTGCTTCCTAATCGGATCTCCTTCGACTTTAATAAAAACCTTCTTAAATTCTCCATTTAAACAATAAAATTAGGAACCTTAACTCTTTTGTTCTGGGTGTTTCCTTTTGACATACAACGGAAAATCTGCTTATAAACAGAATTTATATCCCCATAAAAGTTCAGTATAATATTGTGAACTATCCAATTCTAGGACAACGAGTTCATTTAGCTAACTTCGATAGCTCCCCAGATTTTTAATAAAAATTACTTTAAATTTAAATTAATTTAATGTTTAAATCTAATCTGAAAACTACGATAGAGTTTCTTAAACTATACCTCCTCTATTCTTTATCACTGTCTTTTAATACCTTAAAGATTTTCACCACTTTAGTTAAACGAGGAAAACATCTAATGTTTCGTTTAGTCTACATATTTTAAGTGTCTAATGAGTACCTCACGCACTGCAGTTTAAGCTTGTTAATATTTGTATAAGCTGTCTGCGGTAAAAGGAACTGTTTTTTCCCATAGTAGTCGGAGCTCAAAGATGATTTATCGTTAACTTCCTGACTAACTTCTTAACCTAATGACTTGTGATGAATATTTTTTATGCTCTTCCGATTAGATTTAATTTAAACATAAACTTGGGTTTCCATACTATTTTTAGGCGGCGACCTCCCCATAGAAGAGATAAGCTTCTTATTAAAAATATTATATTCAGGTTTACTAATAATTCACAAGTATGTGTTCTCTGTATAGCGTTCTTCTGGCTTACAATACTTTGAATTTTGTAAAAGCTTAAAATTAGATGGCCAATGTTTTAATTAAACAGCAGAAGATGAGGTCTATGGATTCTTTTTAGAGCGGAACAGCCCACTTGCTTTATAATAACCACCTCTCTTTTTTGCTAAAATTTTAACCACTAACCCTACATAATATTTACCATTCGAGTTATTTATTCATTTATAGAATACCTCATATAGTGTTTTTGGTTTGATCTTAAATAATATGGGAAATTTTTCTTTAACTGGGCTGCTTCGCAGCAGCACAAAATTGAATTACATACTTTTTAAATAGGGTATTATTGATGATGTCTGATGTTACAATAGATATTTCTTCAATAATGTTTTTGTTTTTTGTAAACGGTTAAATTTATTTTAGATCGGAAAAACCTTTAATTTATGAGAGAATTAATAATTTAATTTTATTGCCATTGCGATTCCTTACGGAATGGAGGCCCTGCACTTATCCTTAACCAATAATTATATAACCTTATAATTTATAAGCCCCAACCAACAATTATGATGAACAGCCACACCTTTAAAGGGTGCTTTGGCTGCGGATAATCCATTGTTAATTCATCAGATTTTACCTTTAACCCCGAGTAATTACCCTGAGCCATAATGAGTATTACTACTTCTTACTTTGGTTATGAATTGCACTTTAGGACGTCCCGGATTGGATGGATTACTGCAAGAAGGTTCACTTTACCACAAAAGGTGTACTTCAACCTTTAATCCATGCTGATAAAATCAAGATATATCTTGCAATTCGAGTCTACAATGCTGTCATGTTAAACTTCATTGATCCCCAATTCTGTACAAATAAAAACGTTTCCATCTTGTCCTGAATTTAAATTTGATGTAGCCTGCTAAGATATTTACTTAAACTGCCTACTATTATACCGGGTTCGAGAACAAATCTACTTCTTTTTACGAAATTCCTTTAATGTATATGACATTTATAAATAGCCAAGGCTCTGCGTTAAAGCCTGAAGTCCTTCTCCCTAAATATAAGTTACCTATATGACTTTATTTATCCGTTTAGCAAATATAAATCTACGTCTGCTTTAAATAATGAAAATATTTTTTATTAATCTCCACTTATTAAGCTTTAGTACGCTGTTAGTAACCCCTATGTGTTTTACTCTGCTGTTAAATTATCCAAAAAAGTATACGTTTTCCTAGGTTACAGTATTGATAAACATCACCTTACACAACCTATAAGGCCTTAATAGGCTGATTACTATCTTTGCGCGTGTTTTTTCTGAAAGGTTATAAAACCCTTCTCGCCCTTAGTACAATTTTATCTCTATTTACCTTGTGGGTGTAATAATTCTTCGCTGTTGCTCAATCGGAATAATGATTCGTAGCTTCCTCATTTAAGATATACGTCCTCTCTAAAAAACTTTAAAAGTTTCTTTCTGTTTATGTTATTAGCTAGAAAGACAGTTCCCTTTTCTGAGTACGTTATATCTGTGGTTGTAACAAAGGTCCAGATAGTATTGTTCTCTTTTTATAAGCTTGTTCTTTATCAGTAATATATTCTGAATATCAAAATAAGTAAAAGTTACTATATCCATATTTAAAAGAGCGAGCTTGCGCCGTGAGAGTTTTTACGTAAAAGTTTTAATTGTCTATAACACTCAATATTTATAAAATCTCAGTAGTTAATTATAGAGCTACCATATCCCCTCCGGGGGAATTAGTAAATTTTGTCAATGTAATACTTATCTATCCAGCAAATATATACCACACTTTATTTTCTATCCCGGAGGGATAGGGAGAAGCCCCATCATTTAATATTTGGAGTTTTTCCGATAGACTATATTTTATATGGGATTTACCGGGTGTCATACCTTCTAGTGTAAATATCTTTTTTTCATGATCAGCTTGCACCTTTAATATATTCTGTATACATCTTGGAATAAACTTAATCTACTTTTATTTTAAAGCCATTATGGCCTAAATAATGTAAAATGTGTAACCCAAAAGTTACCTCCTCTCTCATGCTGCAAGTTATCTCTTATCTACTTTCCAATGGAGATTAGAGTTAAGCAATGCTAAGCAAGTTTTTTTTTTTATTTAATTACTATTTATAACTACTCTATAAAACCTAATACAGAAGAACCTATTGAGCTTAATTTTCGTATTTATTATTGCTGTATCTTTCGGAATAGAGTCTGATGTATTCTTAAGCCTTAAACTTCGAGCTTTTAGTCTTGCCAGGCGAAGCTTAGCCATTATAATTGTAAGCCAACCACATTTTAGTCCATCGAACCTGCACACTTATTAGGGGTGTTTGGCTGCGGGATCGCCATTATACATTACGTCATATCAATCTATGTTTGTACCCTTAACCTACAAGTAATACCTGTGCGCAACAAATATTGTTACGCATGTATTTTGCTTTGGCTGATTGCTTTAGGGTCTCCCGTCAATTTTGATGGTTTATTGCAGAATATCCATTTTCTCACATACCTGGGCCTATTTTAAAGAATTGCCTTAGCATCTTTATCTTACCAGCTATCACAGTCAGTGTTGGTCTTTCCACTACAACCTACCACAGTTCTTCGGAGATATTATGCATACAATTACCCTCGGACTGTTATAATCTGACCTATGGTAAAATCACCGTGCCCTCGGTCTACTTTAGAAACTGTTTCGGTTATTTTTAACGCCGGGTTTAACCTACCCGATATGCTTTCGCAATTCTAACGTTAACTTGGTGAACCCATTATGCAAAAGATACGTTCTTTTTTTCGAACTGGCTTAATGAAACTACTATTTCGTTTTAGTTCCCTCATGTAGTTTTCCACTATCCGCTCATGTCTCTTATTTTAAGCCTTTGAGAAGGTTCCCTATTATTAAACAGTTTTTGATACCCGTTTCTACTTTATAGGCTACTCTATTTTCAGTCACGTATTCTATAGATCTCGATTTTTGATTTATTTTTCTGAAGTATACTAAGATATTTCATTCACTTCGTTTAGGTATTAGATTCTCTCTTAAGAAGGCTTATGTAATGCTTATAGGAAGTTACCCCAAACATTCTGCATTGGCCCACAGTAATTTTGCGACTTTATAAAACAATAAGCAGACAATCAGAGTAGATAGCAGCTCCCTTAATTTTAAGAATAATGAAAAAATTTGTGCAATGGCTGGAGACCCAGCAAGACAATTTTACATATTATTTTTAGTAAATAATTTAAGTTTCATACAAGTCTAATAAAAACTCAAAATTAAAGAGTTTACAATAAGCAAATAAGGTATTTAAACCCAGTTTCATCAGTCCATTTTCACCAGAGCGGAGTTAAAAATAGTTAGGAGTTTTATTGCCTTATGGATAAAATCTTTTTTTTGAATTACATGGCATAAAATCCCTATAATAGTTTCTTGTATATACTATATATTACAGTAATACTAATATCTTTTTGTTTTTAACTTATTCTACGAATGTTCCAAGTAACAGGTATTGATCTTTCGGTTACTGTGATCGATCACAGGAAAACCTACTTCCCAAGGGAAGGCCTTTTAACCAACTCAGCCATAACCCGGTTGTGGATCTTACATCGTATTAGTGTTAGGGGCATTATAAACAATAATATATAAAATATAACTAAACTGCAAGCAATATTTATCTTATTAAATATGGTAAAATTGCAACCTCTCACGACCCTTAATATTATACAATTGTTGAAAATTATAACCTGTCAAATACTAAAAAAGATTGAAAATATCTTGCTTGCAGCACAAAAAATATACATATTACTTAGCTCTACTCAGTACCCTAACGAAAGGGCAAAAGACCGAATCGAGATAGGAGGGTATGTGGACCTAAGAAAATAAAGCAAGGGATTAGCCGTTGTAGCACTATGAAAAATTACATATAATAATAATTTTCCTTTGGGAGCTGCATGATTTAATACGTTCTGAGGACTCGTACGTTTTCCCTTCAGCGCCTTGCACCCCCCCCCTGATCTCTTGAGATAATGGCGATGGGCGTGGTCGATTCTCTTCGAACAAGGAAAATTATGTTATGCCCTTACTTTCTGATACGGTCGATAGTGGAAACAAGTAACAAATGTCGACACTCCTTCTTACTTCTATGCAGCAGTGTGCAGGATACATAAGCACCAAGACACTACGCCTTTCTTATTTTTTCATAGTTAACCCACGCGAGCCCTTGACGGATTGTCATTACAAGGCCTTGCTTACCACAACTTTGAACCATAATTTTACGAATCCTGATCCCTTGCTTGCACCCCATACAGGGGTGGCTAATTGGTAGCCTTAAAGGGGGGTATGGTTACCACGACCGATCTTCATTCGGAGGGTGGGTCAAGACAAACATTTTAATTAGGTATACGGTTAACATAGGTTTATTAGGTATTCAATCTATCGTCATTACTAAATCAAGATTATTTGTGATTTGAACCAACGAAGATTTGAGGATTGCAGCTTCCCGATTTTAACAATTAACTGCACTCGTATTTATGTTTTACTGCTAAACAGCGTCAGGGTGCTAAGGGGCTAAAGAATAAGCTGTAGCCTAAGGTTACTTAAAAAGGCCCCCAACACTGCCCCAATTATAAACAGCCTTGACAGAGATACGTCCGATTCGAACGATGTGGTTTAAACAACCAAAAATTCAAACTTACCCCGTTTATAACAACTCGTCAATTCTCTTTAATCGGTACATAATTTAAAGGCCTGGTTCTTAAAGCTCTTAATATCCTGTCTATTAACTTAATCCTGCTTTTGGTTGGAGTCCCCTTCCCCTTATGATTTTTTCCTTATACTACTTCTATCCCTCATCCCTTGTTTTGCCCAGCCTTACTTCCGTAGCTTGCGCCACAGCATCAGGAATAATCTAATCGAAAGCTAGCTCTACAAGGGTATCGATAAGCCACGCCACTATAAACAATATCATATCCTTAAGGAAAAGGTTCAAGGATAGCTTTGCAATCGATCAAAGAAATTTAGGCAGGTCAATTCCCCTCAGCGACGACGCTGATTGATATCTTATTCAAGGAAAACACTTTACACATAAGTTAGAGGAACTTGATACTCATATAAATCTTTAGATACTTGTGGATGCGCTATATATTTCTACTTATTCACCCAGATTCCCTTACTAGGTGTATGTAATTTCACGATCGATCTTTAAATTACCTTAGGTAGCTAAGCTACACCCTATAATCTATAATCTTTGGTTCAAGAGATGATGGAATATAAAAGCGTCCCCTAGAAGCAAGATGCTTATTTTTTTTATTGTTTTTTGCTTTAATTTTACAAGTCTTTTAAGCGACGAGTTTTCAGAGGGTATAAGAGTTAGTAGCAAGCGTAAGCAGCAAAACAGAAGCGTACCCCCCACCCGTACCTGTGTAATGAAATCCATACGCATTAATCAAGGAGTATTAAGAATTCCAGATATAAAGGCTATACCTTTAACTTATAATTAAAATTGAAGCAAATAAAGGCGATTCAACCTTTGAACATCTTCGTTGTAATACAACGTCTACAATTGAAAATAATCTCTCTATTTATTTTAATAATATAATTACCGGTAGCTCCTTGATTTATTTGTAGGCCTTATAAAATAAATAAGCAGTGCTTCATTAAATATAACACAGGGAGGACCAGGACCGCCTGAGTGTAAAATCCCAAGCCTACTACTAATTACTCAACGCAGCGTATAAAGAAAAGAGTATTAGGTTATTTGTTGGTTGGTGAAAAAATAACATAAATTAGCATGAGCATATTTTTCTGTTGTATTCACGGCTGTATCCTATTTTTTCCAAAAAACGGCAAAAAGCGCAGAGGCCTATTATTTTATATAACAGGGCTATCTGTGAAAGTAATATAAACATGCGAACCAGCCAGCCCCTCAATTTTCGCAGGATCGCGCAGGGGAAGGGTTTAAAATATAAATCAGACAACAGGGCGAGCATACTGTGGAAAGCATTGCTAGAATTTACTATTAGCTGAGCCTTTTTAATTTAACGATCTAGGGTGAAGCGAATTTTAAGAATATAGGAATTACAACAAGTAAGTCTATAAATCAAAAGACGAAGATAAATTGCTATTAACCTAAAAGATAAGTCTATTTCTAGCATTAAGACCTAGACCAAACCTATCGTATACTTGTCATTTAGTGCTTGTAGAAAGTAAGTAAGATTATATTAACGGTAGCCTAACATGCTAAGCAGCTAAACATTAATGCGATACTTCTTAAGGCAGCGAGAAACAGAAAGAGAATGATCAATTTATACTTGTTGCTAAAAAATACTTGATAATAATATTTTGCTTATCTGTATTTGTTTACGAAACTTATTAGTGTCACTATCATTCGCTAATTAATAAGATTTATACTGGCATCAAAATCATATATTATAAGAAGATTTAATACTTTTTCCTTTACTGTAGACCATGAGAACATGTTTCTGTCGATATTACCCATCCTTAAATTATCACTAGTAAACAAACATTAACATAGTCTTGTTTGGGTTTCTAGATTTATTTGATATTGTAGTGGTAACTCTAACTTCTTCTTAGCTATAATTATCCACTTAATATTATACCCGTTGATAAAAGTATAGAATTGATTTTATTTTACTATTCTCAAACTATTATTGCTCCATATAGTAAGGCATTATTGCTGTAAATTGCTTCATTTTATAATATTGTTACAAATATATTGCTAAAGGGGGCATACGCCTATTTTCAATTATTGTTTGTAAAATTGACACTTTTCTTATATTAATTAACATACGAATTAAATAAAAATATATTAGATACTGGCCCCATTATATACAATTAATAAGAGAAACCTATAAAGTTAATCATATAAATAATTAAAAAAGAGAATAGATGCAAATAATCCTATTAAAAGACATAAAGATGGCCTATAGGATTTGTCTTATTAACTATAAACAGGTTATCCCAAAAAAAAGCACATTATCGTTTAAAACAAATCCTAGATATTCTACTGTATGAACCAATTAGAAAAATACATCGTATAAGGGTCGAAAGATCAAAAGCCCATTTGACCTACTGGCTAATTTCTTTTTTTTAAACCTAAAAATAGGACTAAATTATTATACTGGGGCGGCTACTTTTTTATTTGTTTCTGGTTGGCAGAGTTATCTCTACATATAACTTCCTAAACCCTTGCTTTGCATTCTTACCCTTCCTTGCTTGCGCCACAGACAATGGAATAACTTAATCGAAGCTAAGCTACAAAAGGTTTATGATAGCCACGCTCATAATTAAACCATATTTCATTCCTTAGGAACAGGGTCAGCATAAGGGGTTCGACATTCTGTATCCCCTGCTGGGTTGGATAGTGAAACATACGAATGGCACCCCTCTTTCGAGATAGGGAAAATAATCATAACAAATCCTGCCACCCTTGATAGGGAAAAAAGAAATTACATCCTTTAGTGGTTACCTGATCCTTGTGCAGTTTTGCGTATTTTTGTATATTTTTTTCTAGCTAGCGTACCTTGCATATTAAGAATAGAAAGAAAATTAAGGGAGTGGCATCGCCCTACTCAAAGGAAAATATGTAAGGAAAAATCTCACAGGGCTCTTGTTTCAATAATCACCCTTATATAGGGGTGTCCCTTCGCAGAAGGGCTTATTACCATAAACGCGGCTTATCAGACCTTGACACTGACATATCAGATGCCCGGAAATCTGAGGTCTATCATAGACTTTATTTAGCCGTTGTTAATATATTCTTATTGTATTGCTTTTCGATATTTTTATTGCTAGATATGGCGAAGCACTTCCTTCCTAACCTGAAGGAGCATGCCTAAGGATTCAGCGAGCTAATATTGAAACATCTTAATAATACTATTATACAAGATCAAAAGAAACTGTTTATAGTAAAGGTTGAGAGAGTGATCTGGTTAAATAACAAAAAGTGTTTTTTTATTTAAGTAAATTTAGATTATAGATTTTTTTTGCTTCCTATTCTGACCGAAGGTTAAGATAAAGGGGGATGGACGAAGTACGAGCCACCCCTATGAAGGCTCCACCTATTAGCCTACATATAAAGGATATTTTTAGGTTTCCACTAATTTTATAGCTTGCGTAGGCCGCCCCTAAAGCATGCATAATTCCTTTACTAGCTCCCCTTTAGGCTTTAGCTTGCGACGCAAGGGGGAAACAAAGGAGGTATGGATAGCATGTATGGATTGTTTTCCCTTACACCAACAACCCTAAAACTAATTGACCTTTTACTACATTTTATTCCTTAAATATTTATACTAATATCTATTGTTAAATATATTAGTAGGTTTTTTGAATTTGTTTAATTTCCTAACAATAAAAATAGAGCCCCTACGGAATTAGCAAGCTTCTTGAAAAGAAATAATTTTATATGAAACAATATGTATCAATATATGAGTGTTCAAGTAAAAAGTCTCCATCATCAACCCCATCAATATCTGATTTCGATTATCATTAATTAAAGCTTGTTTATCCCGTTTTCAGTTGTTGTATCTTATTTCTTCGGAACGGTTTTTGTCATAATCAAACATAGAATCAGAATCCCTTCATCCCTCTGTTTTCTCCTTATTATTTTCCGCGGCATAGATTATAAAATTGTTGCAGGCGCAACCTCATCTTTAGATTTAATTTCTGAGATTCAGAGTTCGACTACTATTGAATTTTAGATTCAAGCTTGTCCATTTTCGGATTGGTGTGTTACGTAGGGATTCACTTAGGACAAGTTAGATGATCTCATAAAGGTTGTTCTGCAGAGGATGGTGATGCACTTTAATTATTTGATATTCATCCCCCGCTCTAAAGTTTGACCTCACCCCGTCTTGTTCAAATATTCACTTGGATTATGGAAAACCAGGATAAAATGTATCCGTCACTGCTGGGTAGTATTCTACCTCACTAAGGTGATGATCGACTACCACGCAACCGACTATATATTCACTCTGTGAATTTTCTCTCGGGCTGTATACCACGACTAAGGCGAAGCCTATCTGAGAAATAGCAGATTCTGATCATACTTTGGTATTTCTCGATAGGTTATGTTATTCAGGTCGATTCATTTAGGGCATCTTCTTCTTCTGGCCTAGTATTATAATATGATCCATTTGGTGTTTCCTTCTCGGCATAGTCATTTAGAATCGTTCTCATTTAATTTTCTCTCTGGTGGGCGGCGGAGCCCCCATAATTAACTACAGTATGAGATTCTCTGTACCACCTGGCGTTTAACCTAAAAATGATGCAGTAGGTTTACTAAAGATTCTCATATTAATATTTTGTTAATTTATCATTTCATTCATTTTAGATCTTTTTTGTTGCATGATTTAATCTGTATAATCGTTATTTATGTTGACCCTCAGTAATACACCGAGACATATAAAAAACAGCTCCATACAGACAACAAAGTGTTCAGTAAGAATACTCCATTCATAACCTAAGATGGGATGTTGATTGTTAAATGATTAGGCTAAATACTTTCTATTAGGCCTAAGCTAAGAGATTGGTACCTATGATAACGGTGTGAACCCATGGAACCTGTTCAAAGAAGGAAACAAGCGACCAATATACACCATCACTTATAGTAAAAATGATGAAAGCCTTATTTCTTATTGCTTGAACATAAAAAAGGTTACATGTTAGTTTTTATAACAGTTTCAATAATTTGTCATATATTGCCCAATATTTCTCTTAATTGTCAATAATTTTGTATATTACAAACAGTCAAGGTTTTTTAAAAATATATAAATATAAAGACCACACTGAATTATAGCATAGTTGCGTACACAACAAACCCTTTTATCTATATATGAGTCGTAACCTATCTTTTTCTTATCATACGTAAACTATAATAGGATTTGGCCACTATTAATCTTGAAATCAATTTGCAAAGAAGCTTGCTGGTGTAACTAACCCCATAATTAAATATTAACTGCTTGTTTAGTATTAGTACAAATTTTTTTGGAGTTCCAATGTAATCTACTAGTTTACAATAAACCTAAAAAGTATATAAATATCTAATTATTTTATATATATTTTAACATAAAAGCCTTCCTTTTTACTTGTTTGTTTTCTTGTTATACAAAAGTAAGTACTAATAGCTGAATTAATCTCTGCCTACTTCTATTCATACCTGACTTTTAAAGAATTTAATCTTTTTACATACCTTCCGGTTGTTAAAAATTGATCTATTACGAGCTATAATCTCTGATACTTTATAAAATTCTAAAATAAAATTTCCTAAACTTTAACCCTTGTAAAATGCAATATTTTGAAAGGGAAGGAATTTAGTTAATCTTTTAATTCGTTACATTTAATATAAGATTTAATTTACTTCAATTCTGGTTCCTATTTAAAGCTCGCTCAATCTTCCGCACCCCTAATAAACCCTAAAATTTTTGTTAATAAAACCCTTTCTACCTGGAAGCATGTTTAGTAATAGGCACGAAAACCGATAATTAACATTATAACCAGTTAGAATATAGTGTTTATTAATTATTTGATCTGTACATAAAACATTAAACCCTCTCATCACAATCCAGCCAATAGTTTAGATCTTTAATACATGTGTAGCGTAATCACTAAGCGCGTGGTACAATTAAAATTTAGAAAATGAATTTTATTTTTCAGGACAAGCATTTCTGGTTCATAGATCCCCTTTTATATTTATAGAGGCTCAATAACTAACCCTTCAATATACAAGAGCCTTTGCTTTACCTGTCTTAAAAGTAAAATTTATAGCTTGATTAAATAGAGATAAATCTGTTTTTTTGACTCAAATAAGGGTATTTATAAATGAAGGTATAATTTTCTTAGCAGAATTCCTTGGGCGGATTGAGCACTGATAGCTTTCCTTAATTCTTTTATCCAACATACCACAATTAATGTTACGCTATCCCATAAAAGTATGCATTTTTCTTAGTATAGAATATTCTATTATTAACTCTACTTTAATTCAGGTGTACATTTATTAGCCTGAAACGTGTAGAATAACTCTTTTGGAGAACTTTAAGCTAAAATTACCCTCACAGCATCTGTTAAACCGTTACTGAAATAAGGAGGCAAGATGAATCTTTTGATTTCGTACTATAAAATTGCGTTTGTTAACAGTTTTAAAGCCGCAGCTTAAATATTGTAAATGCTTATGGGGATTCGAAGGTTACAAGGCCAGGTTTATATGCAGTAATTCAATACTTAAAAATTTATAACTACTTAAATAAGTTTATAAACAATATATTCTATAACGACCTTAAAGACAAAAAAAAGTAACTCATTTAGAAAGCAAGTACATACCTAAGGTTTAATACTACTGTCAAAAAATTTGTACCAAATCTATAAGCTCCTTTTTATCCCCTTTATTTAAAGAGTGTCGGGCGACGTAATTGTTGCTCCACAAGATAATTAAGTATTAACTGTGACTTAATTAAAGGTTAATTCGAAAGATTAATAAGGCTCTTACCCATAGTGAGGTCATTTGAGCTCATAAAATTCTATTGTGGTGTTAAAAGCACTCACCTTTTTTGTTCTTAATTTTTAGAAAATCTTTATATTTAAATAGCTATTTATATTTTTCTATCATTCTTTACCTTATATTTTTGTAATTCCATCTAACCCTCTTCTGTTAATGGGTATTTTTTCTCATAAGTAAGCGCTTGTTAACATCTTCGTAATTATGTTTATTTATAACTGTAATTATAAATTTTTTCAAATATAGTATAGATTTTGTTACTAAATCTGTAAATTTTTCAACTATAACTCCCACAATACTAATTTAATATAAATCTACCACCAACCTTTAATAGTAGATATTAAACTTTCTAAAAGGTTTCTTTATTCTTTACATGGTTTTTGATGTTACAAATAAATCTTAATCCATACTGTTTGCCCTAAATTTTGACCGGGCTGGATTTTTTGTAATGGCTATAAAACACAACCCTTCCGGTTCTGTAAAACAGCTAATCAGTTTAAATCAAGAAATTACTTTTTGGGCGGAGCACTCAACTGGTTTTAAAGCTGGCTTTAGGAGAAACTAAGCTTAACGGCGAATAGATATTTTCCCCAATAACTTTATGTAGGCTTTAAAAGAAATTAGCTGTTATTATAACCCTTCATAATGTACGAATCGTTACCCTTGTTTCATCAAAATTTAAAAAACTGCTTTACAAAGTAAATACGTCGGACTTGCTTACGAGTAATAAGGGGATAGCGTTCAAAATGATTAAATTATTAAACATTTAGCAAATCCTCTCTAGAACCAGATACTCTAAATGTGAACAGATTCCGCCCCTGAATTTTGTTATTTTGACAATACCCAAAAAACAATTGAACTTGTTCTAATAAGGCTATATCCTTTTTATAAGCAGCCTATCTAAAAAAAGCTTTACTCTATACCCCTCCTTAGGATTAGAATCCCTGAGGTAAACACCTATAAAAAAAGCATCCTTCTTCCATCAGTAAACCCCCAGTAATAATAAGGATTAATTCTGAAGTTTATTGTTAAATAATGTATTATTTTACTAGAATATGAATGGTTTTTGAGTATTCTTTAAAAACATGAATATTTATTTTTCTCTCCTACAGTTTTTTTGTGCGAAGCCTCGGTAAAAATCAAGATCTTAATATCCTCTTGATAGAATTTTACAAAAACCCCAACGTTTCCCCTGGCACTTAGAGCACACTTTACATATTTAGATTAAATACTTGAAGGAACCGTCTTCTCGTTGCCTTTACAGATATTATTGGACTATCTGATTTAGATCTCCCGCGATAGCCCCGTTCCTTGGACTTAAAGGCAAAATTCTGTTAAATGTATTTACCTATACTCTCAGTCATTAAGAGACCACTACAATATCATTTCCGTAAATTAGCTAGTTATTAAAGTTTTGAGGGTTTTCCTCCGGAGTTTGGTCCTCATCAACATTTGCTTTCTATGGAAATAAATCAAAAATAGCAAAGGAAAAATAAAGCTTCAGATCTATAAATAAATATCCACATAAATTTACAATCTTTTGTAACAGCGAAGTGTGGTTACCTTAAAAATTCGTCATTTAAGATTAAAAAAACCAGAATAGAAATACTAGTGTTATTTATACTAGTACGGGGTCCAATCTAACAAAACAAAGAATATCTTCGCTGATCAAAGCAGCAAGCAGCTTCTGATTACTTGGTGAAAAATACAAAAATTTTATTTTATTTCTTTAAATCACTAATAATTCAATTTTTTAGGTGGTCTAATTTTACTCTTACCGACCCTTATGAGAGTTTATTTGATAGAACCGTACCTCAGTATTCTCTTCTTGAGTTAAACGTTTACCCAAAATATTTTAAGTCCTCTGTTAAACAATAAGATATTTAAGATGTTTCTAAAGTCATCAAAGGAATTTAGTTAAAATGTAATAAAATTGGAGTGATCTTCT
>JACYFI010001354.1:0-11833 GCA_020975735.1 Ophiocordyceps xuefengensis | reverse complement strand
ATGGAGGTCAACGTCTAAAATTTCTCAAGACCCAGGCCTCGCGATGCGAAGCACGGGCTATTTTCAAATATATATATTATAAAAACAGCCTCTTGTAGCTTGGGCGTCCACAGCTGGCTAATTTTTTAATACCCCTTTTTGAGGAACAGCCGTAAATGGATAAGGATTCGCCTGTTTCATCTCCAGATCTTGCAAGCTGCTGTTTTGGGGGGGGGGATAGGAAAAAGAACGACGCAAACAATAAAAAATGATAAATCGAACCGGTTTGAATAGTTTTGAATTTGGTTATAGCTAAAGTAATACCCAAATGAGCCCTTATAGGATTAGCAAAGCTCAGATATACTTTTTTTAGGCGGTGGATCGGCATTCATCCAAGACCCTTCCGGGTTCAATATAGCAAGGCTCAATAGCTTAATAAATAATAGGTGATCTGGCTTTTGCGTTTTTGCGTTTCGCAGCACAGACTAATGTTTAACAAGGAAAAGTTGGCTTTAGGGTAAGGTGAAAACTTTGGACCAAATGATATCTATAGATTTAAGGTGTGTTCGAGTCACTCTTTTCCGGCTTCAAGTCCTTAGAAGTGATAATTATAAAATAACAATTTCAGATTTAAGGCTGAGTTTTTTATTGCTATACTTCTAAGTTTAGTTATACTTTTTTTCTTATAGTTGCTTTTGAAGAGCACAAGCTAGGATATGAGCCTTCTAGAAAAAAAAAGATTAAAATATTAGCAAGAGCATGTTAGGGAAGCGCACCCTATTATGATGTTACCCAACCGAACCAACGCACCCAAAAAGCACAAAGTTAGATTACTTAACACTCAGAGGTTAGACCAAGTAATCAACGCTGTGTGTATTTTGTTGCTGGTACTTTTTCATGCCTTAGCAAGTAATAGGCAAGCACGCCCTTTGTTTCTAAAAAATAATAAATTAAGTCGGCCAGAACTTAGATCTTATACACTACTTTTATTTTTGTAACCCTTATAATCTTTAACTGAAGATAGGGAGGCTTCGCATGATTGTGTTAAAAATTAAAGTCCGCAAGCTTTATCTTATTTGGTTTATGCGAAGCAATAAGCTGACATTATCTATTACCTTGATTTTCAGACTATTCTGGTGTAAGCACTCTAGTTCAATTATACTAAAATAAATAGTTGAAAGCTTTAGCCATAATCCAGCCTTGCTTCGCTAATTAATCCTTGGTGACTAACAGCCGTGCCATATCCTTTGCCAGGTTGTGTGCATTACAGAAGCGTAGTTGCAATAAACAGATGGACAAAAAGTAAGTTTTTATAGCTAAGCCTTGCAGGGCTAGACAATAAAAGCATAAAAGCACAACCGCACCTTGCTTACCTGTATTTTTTTTCCTTATGCAAGCCGTAAAAGACTAAAAGTTAAGAAATTATTTTAATTTGTAGCAATACAAGCTTCTAAGCTTACACGTAAAGCGCGATTACTTGTTAAAATAACATTATGTGATGTTTACTTCATCTTAGAGGCTTTTAAAACAGGAAGAATTCTTGACTCAAAAACTGTTTGTAGTTTTTATTTATTTAATATAGTGGTACATATTGGTTCCGAAGTATTTTCAAAGAATCACTTTTTCAATTTAGTTTCACGTCGCCCCCTGGCCATTTATCTTAGCATACTCTATTGATTAACAATAAATGCTCATTATCTATAATGCTTCTTTTAAATAATAGTTTGTATTGGTTCTATATATAAAGCTTTCAGTATACAGTAATTGCATTCTATGACATTATGGACTTGTTAGAGATACAAATGTTCAGAAGGTATTAACTATCCTTCGTGCCCTTGTTTTAAATTTAACTAAATTCTGAAATAACGCTTAAGGGCGGATTCAGCCAGGAAACTGAGAGACGATATATATTTCTCAGGGGACTTCCAGAGACTATGGGTTAAAGTTTTAATTACGATTGAAATTGACAACTAATTAATTAAAATACTGTCAACAAAAATATAGTTAATATTATTTTTATGTCGTAACATTAACTAAGGTAACCATATGGAAAAAAATATAGCGCAGGTTATTTCATTTAAATTTTAAAACTAAAGTGCTCTTAAAATGAGGAGACTTAAATATTACACTACGAATATATAAACTTGACTGCTAGAGAACCCAGTTTAGGGCGTATTATCTTGCCCGGGGCTTAGATGAAGGGGGTGAAAGGGACAATTAATACTAAAGTGATCAACTAAATTATTTTTGGTGACTAAGCCGAAGCTATGCCTTTGCAAAATGGATAAACCCTGTATGAAAATTCCAACAAGGTTTTAATTCAGTATTATATATTGAAAGAAAAAAGATTGGTTCTTGTAATATAGAATGAATATATAATGAGAAAGGAGTAATAAAATATTATTAAATCTTATCCCAAAGTAAAATTTGTTAACCCCCGAAGGATTTAATCGCATTAGTAAACTTTAGTATCATCTTAAGAAATGGCGAGCTAAATGCCTGTCTATAAAAGCTTCCGCCTCCATTTAGATACCAAATATTTAGACTCTAATGCACAGACTACAGGATTTCCTTTCACTGACGGACACTTTTTCTTTCAAAAATTCTTTGCGCCAAAGATGATTCCCGAAGGAAGAATACAATGTGTATTTTGCTATTAATTAATTTATATCCTAGCTTGGCTTAGCGAAGGTGGGCCCATCTGTAATGTTCACTAAACCAGACCAACAGCCATATATTAAATAAATGACAATTAAAGAGGTCTAAATTTTTTCCCATGAAACACAATGTCCAAATATTTTTTGTCCAATTAATTTGAATTATCAGTAGAAAAATTTATTCCTATTTCAAAAGATCCAGCCCAAAAAAGTGTAATTCTATGCCACCATCTGACGAATTCATACTTTATATCGCTACATATTTAACCTAAAATTTCCTGTTATGACTAGGTAAAACACTATTTTAATTATTCATGGTTATATAAAGATTAATAGTCTAGGTAAACGTTTAACTCATGAGTAGAATACTTTGAAGTACGGTTTCTATCAAATAATCTAACAAATAAGGGTCGTACAGAGTGATCAATTGGAGACCACCCCTTTAAAAATTATTTGATTAGTATTAAGCAATAATTATAATTTTTGTATTTTTTTAACCCAATTAAATCAGAAGAGCCTGCTGCTTTGCCCAGGCAGCAAAGTATTTTTGTTTGTTTAAGATTGTACCTACTAGTACTAAATACACTAGTTTCAGTATCCGTGGCTTTTGATCCTTTAAATACGTATATTAGGGTAACCCACACTCTTCGCTGGTCAACAAAAAAGGGATTACATTTAGGGCGTGTAATTATTTTAGCGGTATTCTAAGGTTTATTCTTCCTTGCTATTTTTTGTTGCTTATTTTCCATCGAAAAGCCACTGTGGTAGGTACCACAACTCCAGGAATAACCCGAAAAGGCTTTCAAAACTAAGCTATTTATCGAAAAGATTGTTACGGTTGGTCTCATTATAATTGATTGATGAGTAATAGGTAATTATCATTAAAGATTCGTGGCTTAGTCCAAGGAATGGGGCTTAATCGCCGGATTTCTAAATAATAGTCATATATCTTAAAAAGCAACAAAGACAGACGGTTCCTCCTATTGATCTTAAAATTGTAAGGATTGTGCTCTTAAAGTCCAGGGCAACTGTGGGTTTTATTTAAAAATTCTCTCAAGAGAATTAGTACTTATATTACCTCGAGGCTTTCGCACAAATATTAGGTATAAAAAAATATCTATTGTTTTAAAGAATACTTCAAAACATTCATTATTCTAGTAAAATACCTATTGTAAATCGAACTTCAGAATTAAATCCTTATATATGTACTGGGCGTTTACTGATGGGAAAGAGGATTGGCTTTTTTATCAGTTGGTTTACTCAGATTCTAAAGTCTTAATAGGTAAGGTTCTATATAGAATAAAAGCTATATTTCGAGATAGGTCTTCATATAAAGGATTAATAGCACGTTTATTAGGAACAAACTCAATGTGAATTTCTTGGGAGGATAGGGTAAAAATAAACACAGAAATGTAGGGGGCGGGAATCGGTTCAATTTTAGAGTACTGGTTGTAAGAAGATTTAAAATTTTAATGAATAAGTCATGTTTTGACAACTAATCCCTTTATTAAGTCGGTAAACAGCAATCCGACTATTTACTTTCTTATAGTAAGTTTTAATAGAAAATTTGATGAAACAAGGTACAAACGATCGTACTTAGAAGTTTAAATAAAGAGTTTAATCTATTAAAAGCTACATTAAATAGTGGAAAAATTATCTGAATGGCCAGTTAAGTTAGTTTTTCCCTAAGCCAGCCTTTAAAAACCATTAGTGCTTCCGGCCCGAAAAAGTAATTTATCTATGATTTTAACACCCTGATTAGCTGGGGTTTTACAACGAGCGGAAGGGTGTCTTTTTTAGTAGCATTAAAAAAAAATCACACGGATCAAAATTAGGAGAAACATGGTATGATTACGATTTATCTTTAACGTCAACACCAGTAAAGATAAAGAACTTTTAGAATAAGTTTAATATCTACATTTAAGGTTGTGGGTAAGATAATAATCTAAATTAGGATTGTGCGGGAAGTTTTTATAGTTGAAAACATTTACAGATGTTCGTAATAAATTATACCTATATTTGAAAATATGTTAAAATGAAATGGTTTAAATGTAAAAAATTACGAAGGAATTTTAAACAGCGACCTTTTATTATGGGAAAAAATAACCATTTAAACTGTAGAGAAGGGTTAGTGAAGTTTAAAAAAAAATAAAGTGGTAAGAATGAATAGAAATATAATTTATAGTAATTAGTATAAAGATTCTAAATAATACTGATAAAGTGAGTGCCTTTGACACCACAGTAGAATTTAGGGGGCTTATGACCCTCCTATGCGTATAGAACCTATTTTATCCTTTCGAAATTTACTTTTTATTAAAAATATAACAAGTAATATTAGTATCTAGGGACAACAATTTACGTTCGCCACACCCCACTCATTTAAATTTAAGGGGGATAAGAAAAGGAGGCTTAGAGGTACATTTATTGACAGTATTATGTAGCCTTTAATTATTCACTTGCTTTCTAATGAAGTTACTTTTTTTGCTTGTTGTAAAGTTGTTTATAGAAATCATAAATTGTTTTATTATACTTATTAAAGTAGTTATAACATTTTAAGTATTGGAATATTCACTTATTAAACCTGGCCTTGTAACCGATACAACCCCTACAGCATTTACAATATTTAAGCAGCGGCCTAAAACTGTTAAGATTTTTATAGTACGAAACAAAAGGATCAAATCTTACCTTCCTTATTGAAGTAAACAGGTTTTGTACGAGTGGTGAAGGCGGGGAGCGCTTTGTTAAGCTTGAAAAGTTTCGGCAAAGAATAAGTTCTCCCGTCAGGGCTATAAGTAACACCGAAATTTAAAATAGAGGTTACATATAGAGATAACCTTATTACCTAAGAAAAATCATAACTTTTTTTTGGTGATAGGTACCACCATTAATGAGCATGTAGAATAAAAAATAAGGCAAGCTATAATTGTTCCCAAACCGCCAGCATTTATTTGGCTAAAAAAAATAATACCTCATTTTGAATAAAACCCTTTATTGTAGTCAAAAAAGAGCCAATTATGCTTTTATTTAAACAAGCTATAATTCTACTTTTACACATGTAAGCACGCTCATGATATTTGAAGGGTATGGGTAGAAGCTATAAATATAAAGGAGATCATATTGAACATGAATGGCCCTGTTTGATAAACTTTTAAAAAATGTTTCATTTTCCTAATTTTAAATGTGGTACCATCGTTAGTATTTGATCACATGAATATTAAAAATTAAACTGATTGCCTGGGATTTTTGTAGATTGGAGAAGGGTTATTTTTTATGTAAGATCCCTTTAATTCTAATAAAACACGCTTACAACGGGGTTACATAATTTAATTTAGTTTATTCTCTATTACTCAACATAGCGGCGAGATGAAGTTGTTATAACAACATTTATGGGTTTTTAGGGTGTGGAACAGATTTAGAAAGCGTTTTAAATAGACCCAGAGAAGAATTATTCGGTGATAGTAAATTTAATGATTGGTTAAAGATAAAAATAATTCCTTCTTCTAAAATATCCTTTACAAGGTATAAAGTTTAAGCATTTATTTTAGATATTTTATTAAGTATCCCACGAAATTTATAGGCTGTTAAAAAGACATTTAACAACCGACGAGGGATTTAAAAAAGATAAATTCTTTAAGTCAAAGTTATCGAAAGAGGAACTAGAGGATTAATAGCTATTAGGACTTCACATTTTCTTATAAACAACTAAAACGAAAAAAGTAAATAAATGAAGGCTTTTATTTTAAAAAGTTATTATATAAATAAAATTAAATATATATATTTTGTTGACGGGTATTTTAACATATAGATTACATTGGTAAGTCTTATAAAATTTTATTAATTATTAAACAATTTAAATAATTTAAATTATGGTTTGTTTACACCTGCAAGCTCTGTTTAATTAATTTAAGATCTATATGTAGCCTAATTCATTTATTATTATAGTTACGATATGATTTAGACAATAAACGATAGGTTTCAACGACTCATGATTAATAGATTAAAAACGGTTGTTTGTGTACCAACTATGCTGCACATTAAGTCGTCTTTATATTTTATATATTTAAAAACTTTGACATTGTGTTAATAGGAAAATTTTCCAACTAAGAAATAGTCTGGAGAAATATGAAGAAAATATTGAAATTTATTAAAACATAACCAATGTGAACACCTTTTTGGTTCAAGCAATAAAATGTGTTGTTTCATATTTTACTCTAAATGATGAGTGTATTTGGTACTTTTTCTTTAGGCTAACAGGGTTGCCATGGGTTCCCCCACGTATATATAGGTACTATCGTTCCCGTAGCTGTAGGCCTATGAAGAATTTAAGGCCTATATCTTTACAGATCACCATACTATTAAGGTTATCGAATCGAGTATTCTATTACTGACCACTTTTGTATCTTTGTTGAACTGTTTTTAGTATTTCTCGATGTATTTCTGAGGGGGTCCTAAAATAAATAACGATATCTACAATAAACATGACAAAAAAAGAATTACTATAATTGAAGAAATGTAAAATACCAAATATAACATGAGATATTTTAGTAACTACTTTGGCATCATTTTATGCTTAGAGAGCTCATAGGTACAGATTCTATACTAGTTACTTTAAGCTGGGGGACTCCGGCCAAAGGTAGAATTAATGGACCGCATTTCTAACGTACTATGCCTGAAGGAGAAACAACCAATGGAATCATATTTAATTACCTAGGCCAGAAGAAGAAACGCGCCCTATGAATCCACCCTTGATAACATAGTAATTGGGAAGAAATACCAACCATAATCCAGATCTGCTTTGATTCCCGTCAGATAGTTTGATCGTTAGTTCCTTTGATTACAGGCCCGAGAAGAATTCACGCAGGGAGTGAATTATATAGTCGGTTTTGAACTTGTCCGTTGATATACACACTAGTGGAGGATAGTAATCTACCACAGGCGACGAGATACCAATTTTCTTGGTTTTTCATACGTCCAAGTGGAATATTATGGAACAAGACGGGTGGAGGTACCAAACTTTATGAGGAGGGATGAAAGATACTTCAAAATAGATACTAGAAAGTGCACACCATCCCCTTCAGAACAAGCCCTTTATTCAAATTCCAATCCTAAACTTGATCCTAAGTAATCCACTGTTACCACTACCAATCACTTAATGAAGCTGAATCAAATTAAATAGTAGTCAATTTCTGGAAACCTTAGATTAGAATCATAGGTGGAGCCTTGGCCTAACAATTTGATAATCATGCCGCGGAAGAATAAAGGAGTAAAAATCAGGAAGAAGTGATTCTAGATTTTCCTGAGTTGATTTATGGAAATAAACTTCCGAAGATAGAAGATATACAATAGGTAAATATGCTAAAACAGGTTTAATAATGATAATTCGAAATCCAAGCATTAGGATGGGGAAATTATATGATGGGAGATTTTTTCAGTTTGACGGACTTCCACCATATTGATATCATATCGTTCATATTAATAAATTATGTATCTTAAAAGCTTGCCTTAAGTACCAAGGGCCTCATTTCGTTATTGCTTTAGCAATAGACAAAATTTTAAAAAAAAACCTACTCCAAATAATTGTAGTTTAACATAGATCTTAGTATTAAATGTTAAATATTATATGTATTACAAGGGTTCTATTATTTTTAGTGCGGTTGTATGGTTGGTAAGGTGAAACTGCATACTATGCGTATCCATACCTCCGCCTTTGATCCCCTTCCTGCCAAGCTAAAGCTATACAGAGAAGGCTAGGGGTAAAGATAGTTGTTCTTTAGTGGTTGGCTACAGTCAAAGCTATAACATTAACGGCAACCCTTAAAATATGCTTTCATAATTCCCTATAGGTTGAGCCTTCTAGGGGTGGCTTCTTACTTCTGACAACATCCCTTTAATGTCTTAACCTTCCGAGTTCAGGAATTAGAAGCACAAAAAAAAATCTAAATCGTAATTTTACTATAATAAATAAACAGCTTGTTTTTAACAGATCACCACCTCTCCACCTTTACTACTATAACTTTGTTTGTGATCTTGTTAATTATTAATTTGATGTTTTCAATATTAGCTCGCGATCCTTGCTTTGCTCCGTAATGCTGTAAGGAAATAAGGCTTCGCCTACTAGCAATAAAAATACATCGAACGCAAAATATACAAAATAAATATATTAAACGGCTATAAGTTAATGATAGACCTAACAGCATGTTCCGATCTGAATTTGCAGTTCAAAGTCTGACTGAAGCCGCGTTTATTGGATTTAATATAAGCCGTTCTGCAGAAGGGACCCCTGTAGGGCGATTTATTGAAAAAAAACGAGCTTTGGTGATAGAATTTTTCCTTACCATCATTTTTAACGTTTGAGTTAGGCGTAAGCCCTATCCTTTATTTTCACTTTATTCTTAATCATGGAAGCCTACCAGCTTAGAAAAAAAGATACAAAAAACGCGAAGCTGCACAAGGATTCAGAACCACTGAAAGGGATGTAGCTTTCTTTTTCCCTATCAATGGGCGAGGATTTGTATGACTTTATTTCCTATTCGAAGAGGGGGTGCATGTAGTTTCAACTAACTCAACCAGCAGGGACAGAAGTGTCGAACCACCCGTTTTCTAAGACCATTCCCTACAGGATTGGGTTATAGGGTTAAGTGGCTGTGGCTATCGATACCTCTTTTAGGCTAGCTTCATTAGTGATTCTTGCTGTGGCGCATGCTAGGAAATCCAGGATGCAAAGCAGGGAATTGGAATGCTAATGATAGTGGAACCTGCAACACACAGAAAAAATAAAAAAAGTAAGCCCAAGTATAATATATTCTTAGTCCTATTTTTAGGTTTCAACAAAAAGTAAATAAAGCAGTAGTCAAATGGGTTTATTCTTTTCGACCTTATACCGATGTATTTTCTAATGTTTAATACATAGAAATCTAGATGTATTTAAGTAATAAATTGCATTTATTTTTTCGGTATAAACTATTTAATTAATAAAAATCTCTATAGCATGGCTCATTTGTTCTTTTAATAGGATTAATTCATCTATTTCTTCTTTGATTTAATAATATTAGGGATGAACCTTTAATAAGGTTTCTCTTGTTTAATTTTGTATATATTTAGGGGGCCGTATCTATATTATTTTATTATTCTGATGTTAAATTTAAATTGATTAAGAACAAGTGTGTACAAAAGCATTAATGAAATAGTATCCCTTTGCAATTTTGTAACAATATATTAAATTAGGCATTAGCAGCCAATATTGCCCTTCTCTATATAGCAGGCAATTAATAGTTAATAATCGTAATATAAACAATCTAATTGATACTATCAACAAGTAATATAGTGATATTATAGGGCTTAGACCAGAAGAAGGTTAAGGTTTTACCTCTACATTTAAATATAAATCTAGCAACAAACAGCACGCTTATGTGATATTTGGTATAGTATATTGGATGGTAGTTTATGACAGAACAAGTTCATCAGTCTACGTAGAAATAGTATTTTATACTTCTTAATTATATATGAATTTGTTTATTGCTAGTATATCTTATTTATAGCGAAGTAAGGTGCCATAATTTAATTGCGTAGAAAATAAGATACAGATAAGCATAAAATATAATATAGTTAATTTTTTTTAGCAAGCAGCTATAATTGAATCATTCTCTTCTGTTCCTCTGCCTCTTAAGGAATGATGAGCTTATGTCTTTTAGCTTGCCTAGCATAGTTAAGCCTAAGGTTAAATATCTAGTTAATTCATACAGCCATCCTTAAAATGACAAGGTATAAGATAGGTTGTGGATCTAGGTCCCATATACCAGTAAAAGCTTATCTTTAAGGTTTATAACATTTTATCTTTTTCTCTGTATTTGAAAGGCTTCTTGTTGTATTCTATATTCTAACAAATTGCCTTAACTAACACTTTATTAACACAAGGCTCACCTAATAGAGATTTACGCCATGGGCTTTCACAAGTAGCTTCGGCTCTGTTTTCTGTTTATATTTAAACCCTTCCCCTAGCGCGACTCTTGCAAATAGGGGGAGGAGGTAGGGTTTGCATTGTTTATATCTCAACAGATATAGCCTGATATTATAAATCAATAGCTTAGTGTCTTTTTGCACGTTTTTTTAGGAAAAAAATTAAGGGATACAGCCCGTGATACCTAACAGAAAATATATGTGCCATGCATGGTAATGTATTTTATACCAACCAACAATAACCTTATTAAGTATCTTTTCTTTGTCGCATGCGGTGTAGTAATGGGAAGTAGGCTTCGTGATTTTAGATGCTGGTCCTGGCTCCTCCGTGATTATTTAATATGAAGCGCTGCTTATTATTTAATGAAAGCGCTACAAATAAATAAAGACTTACCGTAAATAATTTATTTAGCAAATACAATAGAGAAATTAGTTCAATTGGTAGGGAACGTTTTGTCTTACAACAAGGATGTTAGGGTTGTAAATCCTTTATTTTCTCCCAGTTTTTAATATAAGTTAACAAGGTTGACTGTTATACTGTTGAATTTTATACTCCTGATCTAATGCGTTAATTTTTTTCTTACAGGTACGGGTTGAGGTGTCGGTACGCCTTATCTGTTTGCTGCACGCTTCTACTAAGTCTTTATACCTCTGAGAAACTGTTTCGTCTTGTAAAAGGAGTGAAAATTTAAATTAGCAAAAACAATAAAAAAAAATTAAGTATTTGCTTCTAGGGGCGAGCATTTTAGTCATTCTTGTAACCAAGATTATAGATATAGGGTGCAGCTTAGCTACCTAAAGGTTAAATAAAGACGATCTGAAATCATACCCTTAAGGATTACTGGTGAATTAAGTAGTATTATTAGGGCATACACAAGTATCGAAATATATAGTGAGTATAAGATTCCTAACTTAATCGGGAAGTGGTATTCTTGATAAAAATATCAATGCAGGCGTTCTGTTCGCCTGAGGAATTGCCTGCCCTTCTTGATCGGCTGCATACGCTATCCTGAACCTGTTCCTAAGGAGAATTGAATAATGCGGTTTATAAGTTGGGCGTGGCTACTCGATACCCTTTGTAGGCTTAGCTTAGATTAGTTATTCTTGCTGTTGCGCAAAGCAAGGAAGGGTGAAGGGATGCAAAGCAAGGGATAAGGATTAGAGAGGGTAAAAGGAAAAAAATATAGATGGAGGGGACTCCAAGCCAAAGCAGGTTAAGTTAATTAAAGGCATTATTAAGA
>JACYFI010001353.1:0-12832 GCA_020975735.1 Ophiocordyceps xuefengensis | reverse complement strand
TTATTATTGTAGTTAAATAACATTTAAGTATACTGGTCATAACCACTTAGGATCTAAATAAAAATCCAGAAGTGAATTATTGATACTTCGTTTTGTAATATTGAAGAATTGATTAGTCTCACTATAAATCTATGAGAATTAATTGAAGATATAATCAAAGTTTATTACACTTGCTTTACAAGGTACTATTATTTTTCGAGTGGTGGGAGTCCTACGTAACTTTTAATGTTTTTTTTTCCATAGTAGGAGTTTATACTAGATATGTATAATTGACACCTATACAGGTACAGTTAAAAAAAAAGATAAATAACATTGTAAAATATATTATCCTTTGGAACCTTTCAGATTTTTGAGCTTTAGCCTATTGCTAAGCCTAGACCAATGTGAACATCATTTCATGGATGAAACCTTTGCAATCTGATTTTTTCTTGCTTCTTTCAGGGCTGCGCGAAGCAGCAGCAGCGGGCTGCCCTGGCACAAAAAATAAAGCGAGCTCAAGATTTTTTGTTGCGAAAAAATATTTTTCTAACCTACAAGCCTTGCAAAGCATAGTAAAATAAAAGAATCTGTAAGGCACTCCTCAACCCCTTATATAAGCTACTTCGTTAGTCACGCCAAAGGGGGGAGGGCGTGCCTGTGCCCTCTGAGGTTTTAAGGATACCTTATTTTTATTAAGGAGCAGAAGCACAGCAACCCTAAACTTCCTAGATAATGTTTATCTTTTAAATATATAGTTGGATATCCTTATCATAGGTATATTATCTACGTGTAATTTTTAGTAAGGACCGTGTGGCTGCTACGCGAGTTCAATTTGCTCATTGGGCTTGCATAAAAAATGAGCCAGGCATATAGGTAATTAGCGAGCCATATTAATGTTTTGTCATTCATATATTGCCTAACCTTTTTACGGTATAACCTCTATTTGATAGGATCTATAATTAAAAATAAATTTATATTTAAAAATATACCCCAAACATATATAAATAAAGAAGGTTGATTAATAATTTAAATGCAAATAATATAAGGCCAGTAAGAAGGTTTCAACAGAAAGGACATTAACCTGGTCGAATCTAATGTCTGAAAAGAGCCCCGGGCACTCTAAAATAATTACACAAAAATCCAATATTTGAGTCTTTTAAACCTTAAAAGTTAACTTTAGACAAATTAACCCTTCTACATTTAGAACTAGTTTAAAAATTAGGTCTTTCTGTTTTAAAATATCTTAGTATGTAGTTAAATCCCTATATCTAAAAATATTATGCATGTATAAAAACTTAAATGAATCAATTATAATAAAATCGTTTGTACTAATAATACCACCTAGATAATATACTTATAAATTTATCACCATGTAATACAATATGCGTATTCGGTAAAAAGAAAAAAACGAAATATAACAGCCGGCGCGTTCCGGGTCGATACATCCCTTAACCTTTTCAGACTTTTCAGTGGTGTGGATTTCCTATTTTTTATTGTCTTTAATATGTGCAAAACGATTTGTGTTTACGAAAGCAGGAGGCCCATACCCTACATGAGCCCCTAAATTCTAGGTTTAATTAGTACCAAATTTCCTTGTATATAAGTTAATAATTTAGAGCTTGCGACCGTTCTACTGTAACCTGAGGTATTTAATTTTTGCTAATTTACATTGTTGTTTAAATTTTAATGAATTAAGTAGCCTTAAGAAGTTAATAATTATCTACCACCCCTAAAAAAGGTATCTATTCTTGCCCTTACTCATCTAGCTTGACGGTCATTTGGGCCTTTTTGCTAATAGGATTCTAACTTTACCGGGTTTACTAATCTTTTACTTTAGTATCAATATAGTTGTTGGTACCTAAAATTATTTGTTGAGCAATAGCACTAAAATTTAATAAAAATTACTCTCAAATTCGTTTAGAATGATATAACTAGTTTCTGCTTCCAGTTAAATATTTGGCTAATTTTTTTATCCCTTGGTATTAAATACCTTGGTATATATAACTTAAATTATCTAACACCATCTTTTAATAAAGGGCTTTTTGTGCCGTCGTCGTGCGTGGCTGGCAGCTACAATTGATTTTTATATTTTAAGTGCTCCATTACGTCTTATTAAAAAGATCTTTCTACTGTCAATATACTGTTTACTGTTTGCACGTATGATCAAAATATAAATCCTCTTTACCTTCAATATGACCCTCTGGTTATAAATTTATTAGGATCTTTATTAGTAAATAATCTAGTACTAAAATCCAGCTTGAGGTTTATATTAGCTAGGACAGGTTTAAGAGAAGGATGAATAACATGCCTAAAAATAGTTAATGAGTACCTTCCGTGCAGTAAAAAGTAAACTCTATTTACAATTACACCGTTATAAAGAAGGAAGGTACTTACACATATAGCTTATAACAATAAATAAGGAAAAAAATCGATAATATCCTACCTTTAGATCGGTTTAAATCATATATATTTTGTATAAATTAAAATAATTACTTTTAAAGAGCTTGCCGCTCCTAACACTAACTTAGATTCTCCTAAAATTGCTATGGCTTAAATATACCAATTAATTGTCTGTTTTTTCCTAGCACAAAGCGTAGTAAGCAGGACAAAAAAAATGCAATTAATTTCTTGCTAAATTAATACTCAATTTAAATTGTTTCATAAGATAAAATCTTTTGCACTCCTTATTTTGTTTTAACCATTTATAGGTATTTAATAAATAACCTCCCTTGCCTTTAATAATTAGTTGTTAGATGCGAACCTATGAACAAAAAGTTTCATTTATAAATTTTTATATATACAATGGCAATAGAGTTTAATGGTTCCGGGGATTATTTAAAGGGCTCATGGATGCGGATTTAAATGAATACAAACCTGCTTTGTATACGTTTTTTTTATCGCTGTATTTTTTTTGCGCTACTCGCTCGCACCAGAAAATAAAATTACTAAGTATGCAGGCGAAGTACAAAATATTTATAGTCTTAAATAGCCTCCGGCTCGTATAATAAGAATAAGGCTTTCGTAAGTAGTATATTAGATTCGTATTAATCTTTTCCACTCACTATAAGTCTGGCTTATACTAGTTTAATATTAAAATTAAACATCACGCTATAGTCTCTGAGATTTGAACCTTTCTAAATTACTTTCCCTGCTGATTTCTTAATAAAGACATTTCCAGAAATTGTGTGCATCTTTGTGAGACCAAATCCTAAAATAAGCCTTCAGCTAAATCGAGGGGAGCTCTTCTGTTAAGTTTCCTGCCTACAGAACCAATAAAGAATAATTATTAGTATAACAAAATAAAGGTAAGTTAAATCATCCTTTTTGGTGAAACTTTACGTTTCATATTTAAATTTAAACTATTTGTTATTCCAATATTTGATTAATAATACGTGAAACTTAAATACGTAAATCATAGCTAAATTAATTGGGCTGTACTTATTAAAAGACCCTATGAAAGCCAATTACTAAATTATACCCTTTCCATCCCGCTGATAAATATACCTATTAGGTAGTAAAGATGGAAACTCGCTAACTATAAATAGTATGCCTATTCCCATATCACCCCTAAAGATAATCCAGCCCCATCTGGTTATAACAGCTAAACCTAAATAAAAGCGACAATGAATAATGTACTACTGGACCTACAAAAAAATAAATAAATCTAGCTTGTGTAGGTGGCAACATACTCTTTTACATTTTAATTTTGAGAAGCATCTGCGATGCCTGTAAAATAAACCTTAATATCGAAAATTTCCTTCTCTTTATCCACTTTAGTAGAAGGCTAACATACCCTTGCGCGACATAACCACCAGGAAAAGGTTCTAGGATTTTTGTCCCTAAATAGTCTTGTAATATAATTACCAACTTCCATTTAACCGGTATAAAATTTATACCTGTTACTTTTTTCAAGTAGGTATACGTCATATTTTAAGATTCAAAACAAAGGGTGGCAACGCGAAGCTATCGCCCTCCTTCACACCCAATGCAATCCCATTAGTCGATGGAACTCATACCTAACTGGCACTGGCTGCGGATGCCCGTTCATTTCCTTTCTGGCACCTTACTTTTGATTATTACTTTACCTCCGAGTACATTACCGCCTGAGCCATGTATTGTTACTCTGATAATTAGGTTAAAATAGTTTAAAGGGGTCTCCCTAATTTATGGATGTTAAGCAAAAGTTCGACTATCGTGCTTAAGGCCGAGTAAAGTATCTTACACCTTACTTAACAACTATGTTTTTATGTGCGTGCTAGCAAAAAAAACTCTAACTCCTTATACTTTTCTTTATAATAGTAAAATGCTGCCCCTATAAATTTTACCTAATTGTTTTAGTACTTATTTATATCTTAGGTGCCTTCCTTAATATAAAGCAAATAGGGTTTGTATTGTTAGTTAGGTAATTTAATTATAATTTAACCTTTTTATCTATAACAATTATCATATTAACTGCATGTGCTTCGCGAGGGCCATTATAAAATTAATGGTTTTCTTCTTTCTTATGCGCCAGCGGCAAGCTACGTTTTGGCTAATTCATGGTTAAATATTAATTCTAAACTTTTCCCCACCTGTTTATATTTAGCTAGGCTTAATATCCAATTATCTTAATAGTAGATTAGTTAATCTACGATTAAAATGGCTTACGCAAACGCTATTTGGGTATGTCTCTTAGTAAATGGGATCTTGTAAGTAAAACTAAAGTTGAACAGATAAAATTAATACTCTACATTATTTAATTTTCCTTAAATGAATATTATTTATCTTTATTCTCTCTATTTCTAAGAGTCTTTATTCATCACTAATTATAAATAATTTTACCCTTATACCTCCCTTTAATTTCATTCATCTAGGCTTTGATTGCGTTATAATCGAGGCTTTATTTATAGAATTCAGAGCTGTTGTACCTTTAAGATTTGTTATCTTTTTTTAAATATAGTTACCATCATTTATGTTTTATCGATATTCATCCCCTTTTTTAGCTATAGTACGATCTATTCTATACCCACCTAGATCGCTTACTGTGTTTGTACTAAAGTTCATAAGATTTCTACTTATTAGTTAAAAACAAGTAAATTTTATAGGAGGTCGCAAAGCCTCTTATGTATTTAAATAAGCATTAAAGGGGTTTCTCTCTACACACTAAGGTAATCAGAACTCATAATGCTAGTGGATTTTGTCATACAACTAAGGTAGCGTTAAGTTGTCCCATTATAACATTATTCGCAGAATTAAATATTTAATACCTTAGGAAACACGATAACAAAATTTGTCTCTAGGTTGTCCAAGTTTAAAGTAATTCATAAGAATAATCATAAATTTTGAATATCATCTAAGGATTTTAACTTTTAAATATAGTAATTCGATAGGGTAAGTATTTTTGCGCAGAAGGCTAAAAGAAATTTTTTTCTTTCTTTGCCTGCATAATTTAGATTGCAAATATCTAACAACAGAGAAATTCGATTATCTCCAACCGGATGTTTTTACCTATTTTTTTTTGTCAAAAAAGAAAATCTAAACGCATGAACATCACGTTCAAATTAACATTACAGAGCTATTTGTCAATACTCGAGGTTCTCTGAGACCCGAAAGGGGCCTAGGAAATTTAGCTCAAACCTTTGTTTCCTGCTTCTTGACCACGTCACAAAAAATATCAGGATTATCTTTTTTAAGGTAAACTAATAAATATACCATTATTCCTCCTCCCTTAAACCCATTAAAAATATGTATAGAGAGCAGTTAAAATAAAAAATCTGTTAACATACATTTATACATTTACTTTAAAGAGATAGCTTGCGCACAAAGGGGCTTTTTATATAAAGCTTAAATAGTTTTATTTAATTAACTTATGATCAAATATTTAAAAAAATCTATTATTTGACTACCAGCATTCGGGAGCCCTAATCTTCTTGCATACTACCCATAGTATTTTCTGTTTGAGCGTACAAGTTTACATATGCTACTCAACCAGTCATGCTGGAACATTTAAACACTAATTTTCAATAATTGAAAAAATAAATAGTTGGTAGGTAAATTCATGTTTGTGTTGGGTTGGAGCACAGTAATTTTTTTTTATATAAAGTTCAATACATACTAGGGGTAATTAAAAATAAAATATAAGGAGGCGCACTTCTGTGTGGGGGTCCCATTCAGAAAAAATTATAGTCTTTGCAATTTTCTATGCATACATAGATGAGACTAAAAAAGTACTAAAAAGTACATTGTACTATAATTATACGTAGGGGTTGGACATATTAAACATTTAGATAACTTTAGAGGGCAGAGAGATTGGCATACTCTTCTAGTGTGAATAGGGTTTGCTGCAGAGCCCCGCAAATAATACCAATAATTTTTTAAAAATTAATAGACTATTATTATTAAGGTAGCGCAGCCTTTTCTTCGCATCCACAAATACCCTAGGGAACGCCGCAAGCTAACGCGATAGCAAAGCAGTATTCCTAGCTTTGCCTTACATAGCCACAAGGGGCGCCTAGCTCAATCCTCAGAAATCGAACAAGATCCGTAATATAGGAGGTATATACTCATCCATTTGAGCTAATGAGACTAAAAATTCTTTATATAACAAGCAATATTCTAACTAGCTATTCAGTTCAGAGCAATTAATAAATTCAAATTTAAGATTAAAAAGGCTTGGACTACTTGCCGTATTTTTATTTGGGTTCCTAGAACATGACCGATATACAAGCTAGTCTATATTAGTTCTTTGTAAAGGCTAAACTTACAAATGCGTGAGGTTAGGTGGGCTTGTCTTAAATCTAGTTCTAAAACTACTGTGACTCTGTTTAACACAGTTAGCTGTCAGTTATTTCTGCATAGAACCCTGTGTTAATCAAGGATCTTCTACTAAGCTTAGCTTTACCTTCTACTAATTGTTTGTTAGACAATGTATAAGAATTAACAAGCGGCACTACACTTCAATAGATCCTACACTACTAATAAATTTCATCCTGAAAAATGCATCAGATAGTCTCCTAAACTTCTAGGCATACCTTGTAGCATTTATATCTTTATTTCTAATTAACGGATCGGGGCAAGTTTCCCTGGGAGGAATATGAAATGGGAGGTAAAAACCTTTCTTTTTACAATTTAGAATAAAGTATTTATGAATTTATTAGGTTTATATGGTTATCTATTATATTTTTTTAATGGTTCAGACGTTAAATGTAAGATCTTTTACCAATAGATACTAGCACTCCCTTTAGCACTTCTTAATAACTGGCTAATCACATGTTAAAAAAACCCCGTTTTTCTTAATTTAGCTTAAGGATTTTATTCAGACTAGTTTTACTGTACATAGGGATATTCAAACCTTTTCCAGCTTTATCATATTGGGCTATAAATCCCTTTAGATTTTTCTTATTAACGATGGGGATAAATGGCCTAGTTCTTTAGATTTATTTTCTCGTAAATCAGCGAGGACTTTGTGCGAAAAATCTTTCTATTCCTCTGCTAGACGCGCAGCTTTATTCCCATAGCAATTAAAATCAGATAATAAAGTACTAAGTCTTTATCTTAGTATATTAGCAGAAAAAGGTTTTACTTGTACGGGACAATTCAGTATATAGTCTTGTAGACTTTTCTGAGTCCTTTAATTCCCATACTAGTCTGCGCAAAAGGGTTTAAATTTATAACAGTGTAATATAAATTAATATATGTATCGTTTATTTACTGATTGTATTTGCTTTATATGTGTACCCCTCTTACCATTAACCATAGTAAAATAAATGCAGTTCCTTTTCTAACCAAATGAAAATGATTGAGCTTCGCGCTCCCATACTCAAAAATAAATTAGAATATATAAAGAGCTGTCGGCTAAACAATAGGAAAGAATCAAGTGGGCTATCTAGGCTAATCATACCGTACCCGTACGTATTACCGTTAACGCTATTTATCTTATAAGATAAATACCACCCCTTATTTTTTACGAGCTTCGCTATAATAGTTTCCTATAAAAGAATTGAATATGAGATGTGGTTTTCAAGAATTAACTTAACTCAATTTGTACTGAAACCAATAAAATTGGTGTTTAAGGTTTAACAGTAATTTAAATTATTATTATTTCGTTTTTTTGCAATATTTTCTTCCAATGCCATAACAGGGCATAGAAAAAATTAAAGCTCATAAACCAATAGTCAATCAATTATTTTGGATTCTGTCCGGAGCCAATAGTATGTTAAGTTTGTTAGTAAATGGGTGAAAGGCAGGATATCTGTTAGATATTTTTTTCGCGGCAAGCTAATCCACTTCTTTTATGAGCACTCACTAAAACGTCATTATTATTATATTTTAATAAGCTAATGAATAAATAGGGTGGAATCAAAGTAATAGATGATAACCATACTATGTTAATATAGTTACCTATTTACCTTTAACTTTGTTTTAAAGTACAAAACGTATAGTCTTACGAAGGATCCCTACTTAAAAAATATGAGATTTGTGCCCATATTTATTGTAGGTTCCTGCTAATTGTCTATATTATACTGCATAATTTAAATAGGTGGGTTTTTATCATATAAGTGGTGTTAAAATTTTCCATATCACTATGATAAAAGTCCCTACTGGGGGACCCTTAAAAAAGTGTTGTGAGGGAAAATGTAAGATATAATTACTACACATAAGCAAAAGTCAAAAAATTTGTCTTTAGCCTAAATTAAAGATCCATAATCTAGACTAACATTTTAGGGACTTCATAAAGCTATCCAACCCTGCAAGCATTAGCAAATAGGCTGGCAAACTTTAAAAACGTAGTTGGAAAATGGCGAAGGTATGATTTAATTGAACCGTTTAATGGTTATATTGTGATACAAATTTATTCCTTTTTGAGGTTGCGCTATCCATGCTGTATAAGGTCAAATTAAAGGCACCCCCCTAAAGGGTGCTACGAGGGATATGGGTCTTGAGGCTTCTATAGATTTCTATTTCTACACTTTCTGTTCCTCCCCCTGGGTATGTTCTAATAATGTAAGAAGGGATAACACACTCCGCAAAAATGTATCTTGGCATTTTTTTATACTTTTTTTTTGCTTATCTTCTAGTTTTATGAATTTAATTTATTATTTCCAGGTTTTATATATATTTTGTTTCCTAAATTTAATCACTTTTTTTGCATAGATGTATGATAGGGTTACACCCTACCACAACAGCCCAGGAATTAAGTAATTTATTAAAACTTGATTATTATTACTATAGTTTACAATAACAAGTAATATCTAGATTTTAACCTTCTAGCTACAAAAGAGCATTATTCAACCATCCTATTTTATTATGCACAATCGAAGGGATTTTTATTGACCTTTAAAGGAGAGAAAATAGTAGTAGAGTATCATCTGAAGAATGAAATATTAAGCAACACTATCTTTTAAACCCAGGGATATAGGACCTTTTCAGGTAACCTTAGGGGGGTCCCGGTACCTTTTCACTATCTTTCTATTCCTCTCCGGGTGTAAATACGTTAACAATGATACCTGGGCAAATGTAGGAGATACCCGACCGTATTCTTGGACTAATTTGCCTTGAAATAAAGTATCGCCAACCTTTGATCCCGAGAATAGGCCGCCCGTTAAACCTGCAACACGCTTCTAATACATTTTGACCATAAAACTTTTAAGGATATACGAGGTACACTATTAGCGTTGTAGCTTCCTACAAAAAAAATATAATTTTTTTGTGCCCTAGCACCAATTGCCCCCATTATTTTTTTTTTCTATCCACGCGTTTGCCCCTTATCCAAATTATCTTTCAGGATAAGATAACTAACTATTTTTAGCGCTTAAAGGACTTGATTTTTAAGTTATCTTTTATTGTTTACCGATTATAAATCTCGACATTTTTTTATTCTATTTAATCTTATCAAGATATGAAATATTCATGAAGGGAGATAAATCGTTGTCGTTTTTACCCTTTTTTATATTATTTTGCTTTGTTTAAATTTTTTTTCCTGATTCCTTGTAAGCTTGTATTTCATAACTCTAGCTTTATCTAATTGATCTGTTTAAAGATAAAAATCTTGCTTCTTTTTCTATAATTTATATTGTGTGTTATTTTCTACTGAGGCAAATGGAATTTGGTGGCCGTGGCTCGGAACAGCAATATTTTAATTCCATTAGTAATGACATTTTGCAAGTTGTAATTTATAGTAATTTTTGTTTCATCCTAAGCATTTTTTTTTATCTCTTTAAGATCTAGTTGTCACAAATAGGTTATCTTAGTATTTCTTAGGTTTTTTAGGGGGTTTATTATTGTGAAAAACTCCTTTTTAATTTAATTCATATTTTTAAACCCTTTTTATACTCATATCATGTCTAACTTAAATGATCTAAATAATTTCTATTTAGGGTAAGAAAAAGGTGATATTTACCTTTATAGTTACAAATAAAATAAACATAGGCAATATTTAAATATTTAAAGGAAATAACATATAATTGTTTAAAGTGAAATTTTTCTTTAATAACCTTATTTTTTAATCAAAATCTGGGTTTATAATAGATTAATTCAATATTTAATAGGGAACTCAAAAACAAATTGATATAGGAATATAAATAATAAGTACACTACTTACTTACTTTAATAAGTATGAAAATACACCTAATACTAACAAAGACATTTAAGATTTAATTTTTGTTAAATTTTTAGTACTGATTACCTGCGGTAGTGCATGCGAGGGTGCCTTCACTAAGGGGTCTTCGCGGAGGTATGAAAAAATCCGCGCCAGGCACTATAATATTACAAATCTTAGAAATCCTTTTGTTCAACGGAGTGCAAGGTTCGAAGTCCCGTAAAATACATTCTTGTACATATTTTTCCTATCCGTGCCAGAGGTCCAGCAAGGCTTGGGCGCCTCTACAAGGAAAATATAAAGCAGAATAATTTATACTCAGATATGTGTAATCATTATTATTAAGTGCAGTTTGCCAAGCGAATCAAGCTCTAAAAACTGAGCTTTTAGCATATTAAAAAAAAATGAAGCACAGCTTGCGATAACTATTAGAATATACTGCAATCATTTACAAAATGGGAGAAATGCCCTTTTTCTATTAGGACTAACTCTGTCATCTTTAGAGCTCGCAGGGGCACCGCACACATTTTGAATAATGAACACTCTAGTCCAAAGGATTTCTGTATTGAAATCATTTTTAACAAAAAATCTGAATAAAACTTTTATAATTTCATAGATCAAGAATTGCATTTTGATACTCACCGGATAGATAAAACTTTTTATTAAACTAACTCTAATAAAACTTAATATCAGAGTATATACTATTTACCAAAAAGAATAATCATACAAACAATGTTAATGGCTTTAACTAGTCGAATTAAAGTCATATGATTCGAGATTTTTTTACTATTTGTGTGGTAATTATGCGTTTACAATAGGGTATTAAATCATTAAAGGATAAATTTAGATGGCTAAAATTATTATGCTACTTTTAGATTACCATTCCAAAATCTATTACAAATAAAATTAAAAACTATAGAAGCCTTTGCGATTCCAAATAACCCTGAAAAATAAGATGCATTCAACTTTATATCTATAAGTCAGGGTTTAATGAAAATCTATGTTATATAATACACAAGCCTTTTCTGAAACTTATCACACTTATCTAAATAGTACCATTTAATTTATTAACTAAAATCAATTCATATTTTTCATTAGATACATATATGTTATATAAAAATTTATTTTTTTGATTGATTATTTTAACCCAATATGTAAAGGTTGTTTTAATCGTGTTCAAATTCTTATTTCTCTATTATGCCAATCTTATTCGAATAGCTTTTTTAATACTTAATTTTTTAGAAGGAAATAGTTTCCTTAATCAAAATTTCCTTCCCCACTATATTATTTCCCGCTATCAGAAAGAAAATTGGTATAGTTGTGTATCCCTTTTATGTAGTATTTAAAAATACATTTTGTGCGGCGTCGTTTCAGCGCGAACTTTATTTTTCTTACTGTGTATGTGTCTAGCCTTCCCTGTTCCAATATTGTAATTTTATATTAATATCAATAATAAAAAAATCCAATGAAATATATGTAAAAAATGGCGAACTAAATGATTGACTTAGTCCCGAGGTCCTTGCTGATATTTTCTGCTGATTGTAATTTAATTTCTTCAAAGTTTTAGTATTAGATATGTATAATTAATATTTTCCTTTTAATAATAGAAAGATTTAAAGCTTCCCACTTGATCAGTAAAACTACGTAGATTAATTAATATATTAAGATAGTAAATAATAAAACACTGATAATATAGTTTCAGGATAATAGTCAATTGCAGTAATAACTGAAAAATTACTCAGGCCCATTTCGAGGCACTACGTAGTAGTTCATGTTTAGTTGCTCAAATTATTTACCATACAACCACTGGCTCACGGAATGGATCGGACTGACATAACTTAATCTAATTGATTTTAACTAATTAAACTTTCGTATTGTCCGTTTGTCCCTTCTACAGATCCTACCGATATAAACTTGTTGAAATTTGTTTTACTTTGGTTCCAACGGTAATTCACTTAAATTGGGGGTAAGGGTACATTTTATCCACTGAACCTTATACTTTTCGAATTAAGGGAAAACCATAAGGCTCACCTTTAGCAAAATTAATATAAATAATTTTTCCGAAAAACGTATGATTTTTTCACGTGCATGCCACAACGACGACTTACTAAAGTAATTTCTTTTTGGTAATTGTTCTCTAAAACGACCCGAACTTTCTCCCCCTAACAAGGATAGTTAGTACAATAGTGCCAACTATTATGCCTCAATGCCTCTTTTCTTGGTATACTCTATAAAATAGAAGTTATCATAAGGGGGTACGAACTTATTTGAAACTTC
>JACYFI010001352.1:0-12324 GCA_020975735.1 Ophiocordyceps xuefengensis | reverse complement strand
CAGCAGGCTCTTTTAATAAAACTTACAGGATGATAGGTAGCCGAATCCTTTATTTATAGTTATCGTGATGATTTTAGAAAAGATAGGTTCAATCGACTCATATATAGGAATAAAGGGTTTGTTGTGTTACGAACTTATGGCTTGATTACAGTGGTCTTTATATTTTTACATTTTAAAAAACCTTGATGTGTAAATAGCAAAAACTTATTTTGCACATTAAGAAATAGGCTGAGGGCAATATGAGAATAATTTAAAAATGTTATAAACATAACATGTAACACTCTTTTTGTTTCAACAATAGAATATTAAGGTTTCATTCTTTACTATAGTAATGTGTTATGGTACTTTGTTCTTCCTTTGGGAACGGGTTCCATGAGTTCCACGTTATTCATGGTTACAAATACTTCTTAGCTGTAGGGCCTATGAAGGAATATTAGCCTATCATATAACAGTATCAACCATCTATTTAGGGGTCTGAAATCGAGTATTCTTTACTGGCACTTTGTTTTGGATCGTTGTATGATTGTTTTTAATATTCTCGTTATCACTGAGGGGGTCCTTCAACATAAAAACGGATTATACAATTAATACATGAACAAAAAAGAGTACCTAAAATGAATTGAAAGATAAATAACCAAAATATAATTATAGATATTTTGAGTACTACTGCATTCATTTTACTGTTAGAACGCCCAGAATGGGTACAATTTCTCATACTTCCCTTTAATCTGGAGGACTCCGGCCAACACAAGGTGAGTAAGGTTAATGGACCGCATTCTATATATCTTATGCCCTGAAAAGAAGAGAACACCCAATGGGATTCATATCTAATACTAGGCCCAGGAAGAAAGAAAATGCCTAATGAATCCGACCCTGATAACCAGTCCCCAATGGAGTAAATACCAGTGATAGAAATCTGCTTATACCAGTAGATATGATCGCTGGAAGTTCGTGAGTTCAGAGCCCATAGAATTCCCAGCAGAGGTTCAATTACATAGTCTCCGTTGATGGTCGTCGAGTAAATCACCATGTGACGGTAGAATTCTACCAGCTTGTGCGACGGAATTGCGCCATTACTGGTTTTCAGAAATCCAAGTGAATATTATTGAATCAAAGACGGGTGCAGGGTCAACTTTAAGAGTGGGGATGAATTATCACAAATTTAGGATTCTAGAAGTGCATCCACGCATCTCCTCCGACCAACCTTGTATCAGATCATTCATCTTTCATCCTAGTAAAATCCTACTGACCAACACCAATCCGAAGATGAAGCTGATCAAAAGTTCAATAATAGTCAATCTGATCCTCAATATTGAGAATCTTAAGGATTGAGCTTTTGCGCCTCAACAGTTGATAATCATGCGGGGAATAAGGAAGTAAAAAGGCGGAAGAAAGTGAATTCTGATTCTGATGTTGATTATACCAAACATTAACGTTTCCCGAAGATGAAGATTACAAAAATAAGTAAAGTGATAAAACAGCTTATACTAATGATAATTCAACCCAGATATGAGGTGGCCTATGATGGAGACCTTTTTCATTTGACGACTATATATATTTGCCATTAAAAATTGGATGTCTATTAATATTATTTTCTATAACAAGAAGCTTTGCTAATACCCGTAGGGACACGCATTTGTTATTGCTTAGGCAACAACAAACTCAAAAAACCTAACTCCAAATATTCATTACAAGAAAATCTTTAGTATAAAATACTTTAAAGATAATATATGTATTGAGAGGTTATAATTTTAGTGGTTGTTGGTTGGTAGTGAACATGCAATACAGCGTATCCATACCTCTCTTTATCCCTTCTGCCTGGGCAACTAAAGTCTAATGAGGAGCTAGTAAAGATAGCCTGGGTCTTAGGTGTGCTACGCAACTATAATTAGCAAATCCTCAAAAATTATCCTTTAAGTAGCTTTTATTAGTGGAAGCCTTCATTAGGTGGCCTTCTTAATATTCTGACCAATCCCACTCTTTCTAAAACCTTCGTTCAGGATTTAGAAGGCTCAAAAACACTCTACAAATCTAGATTTACTAACAGTAAAATGAAAACAGGCGTTGTTTATTGAAACCAAGACACCTCTCCCACCTTTACGAGAAAACAGTTTTGTTTGATCCTTGTATATTCTTTATAAGATAGTTTCAATATTGAGCTCGCGATCCTTAGGCTTGCTTCCGTACAGTTGTAAAGAAAAGTTCCGCCATACTAAGCCATAAAAAATATATCGAAAAGCAAAATTACACATAAATGATATTTAAACGGCTATAAGTTAATAGATGCGAGACACGCTACCGATTTCCGATCTGGATAATGTTCAGTGTTCCAAAGTCTGACTAGTCCGCGTTTATGGATTAAAATAAAGGCACCTTCTGGCGAAGCGAACCCCTGGTAGGGGGATATTGAATAAGAGCTTGCGTGTAGATTTTGCCTTAATAATTTTTACTCCTTTGATAGGCGAGGCCAACTCCCGTTTGATTTATTCATTTTTATTTCTTATATGCAAGCTACGCTTAGGCCAGTAAAATAATAAACAAAAATTACCAAACTGCACAAGGATCAGTACACTAAAGATGTAGAGTTCTATTCTTTCCTATCAAGGTGGGCAGGAGTTGTATGAAATATTTTCATATGTCTTGAGAGGGGTGCTGTTAGTGTTTCACTAACCAACCGCAGGCAACAAGGAAGTGCCGACCCCTTATCCCTGAACTGTTCTTAAGGATATTGAATATGAGTTATAGTGCGTGGCTATCGAATCCTTGTAGCGGCTAGCTACGTTAGTTATTTCTTGCTGTGGGCGAAGCTAGGAGAAATAGGATGCAAAAGCAAGGCGATTAGGATTCTTCTAATGGTAGAGATAACCTTTCACACACGAAAAAATTATAAGTAGCCCCAAGTTAATATATTTAGTTCCTAATTTTCGGTTAAACAAAAATAGAAACACCAGTAGCTAAATGAGTTTATTGGATGTTTCGACTTTATACGATGTATTTATCCCTAATGAGTTAGACACGTAGGAATTATCTAGATGCTTCTAAGTTATTAATGCATTTATTTTCGGGTATAACGTTTACAATTAATAAAATCCTATTAGATCTTGTTATGTCTTTATAGGATTATTGCATTCTTATTTCTCTTTTTATTAATTATTATTAGATCAACCTTTATAGGTTTCTCTTATATGTAATTGTATAAATAGGGGCCTACTAAGATGCATGATTTCTGATAATTATTCTGATGTAATTAATATAGAGAACCAAAGTGATATTTTACAAAGGAACTATTGAAATATGATCCCCTTTAGCATTTATTTGTAACATAATTTATAAATTATATGCATTACAGACAATATTGCCTTTACTAAGGCAGCAACTTAATGAGTTATAATGTAAAGATTAAAACATCTATTTCATTACTTATTCGAACAAGAGGTAAAAAGTGGATATTTATTAGCTAAGAAGAAGTTAGGTTATTACGACTACAGTATAAATAAAAGATTCTTAGAAACCAGAACTCAGCCTAATGTTTATGTGATGGTTTACTCAGTAATAATTTGGAGAAATGGTACATATGACAGAAACAAGTCACATTGTCTACAGTAGGAAATATAATTATATACCCTTCTTAATATAATATGACTGTTTATAGCTACATTATGTAATCTGATTATTAGCGAATATAAGGGCCATAATAATTACGGTGAATAAACAAGAACGATTAAGCTAATAAAATATTCAGATAGGTTATTTTTTAGCAAAGCAAGACTTATAAAATTGAATCATCTCTTCTGTCCCTCTGCCTTAAGTGATACTTATGGTTTAGCTTGCTTAGCAATTGTTAGCTAAAGTTAAATTCTTACTATATTATATCCAGACTTTAAATTGACAAAGTATCGAAATAGGTTGGGTCTAGGTCTTAAATTGGTAAGACTTTATCTTTAGGTTATACCAATTTTTCTTTCTTCTGTGTTTTTAAAGACTCCTTAGCTGTAATTTTCTCATTAGTTCAAATAAATTTGCTTTAAACGCTAACACTTTAATTAAAACAAGAGCTCAGCCTAAGTAGTAAAAATTCTCTACGCAATGGGCTTTCACAGTATCTCGCTCTGTTCCTGATTTTAATAATTTAAAATAACCCTTTCGCTGCGCCGATCTGCAAAATAGGGGTACGGGTGGTTTGCATGTTTACTAAATCTTCACCAGTGGAAATGCCCTGCTTATATAAATAAGTAGCCTTGCGTCTTTTTGACTGTTTTTAGGAAAAATGAGGGGATACGCGCGGATACAACAGACAAAAATATGTGCTATGCATTGTTTTAATGTATTTTTCCCACCAAAAAACCATAAAATACTTTTTTTCTTTATACGCTGCGGTGTGAGGAATAAGGTTAAGTAAGGCTTGTTGATGTTAGACCTGCCTGTCCATGTTCTCCTGTGTATTATTTATATGAAGCCATGCTTATTTATTTTATGGAAAGCGCTACAAATGAATAAAAGGAGCTACCCTAATTGATTTATTAAAATAAATAGTAGAATTAGTTTCAATTGGGTAGAACGTTTTGTATACCACACAAAGAGTGTTGAAGGGTCAAAATCCTTTATTCACAATTTTTAATATAAGTCAAAGGACTAGACTGTTCATATTGTGAAATTTTTTATATTCCTTGACCTATGCGTTTTAATTTTCTACAGTACGGGTGGGGGTGGTACGCTCTGTTTGCTGGCTACGTTTCTACAAACTCTTATACCCTCTTAGGGGAGAACTGTTCCCTTAAAGCTGTAAACATTAAAAGAACAAAACATTAAAAAAAGAAATAAGATCTTTTGCTTCTCAGGGGAAGCTTTTGATCTCCATTATTCCTTGGAACCAAGAGAATTATAGCTAAGCGTATTTGTAAGTTTAGCATACCTAAAGGTAATAAAGGACTGGATCGTGAAATACCTCCACCTAGTAAGGAATCCCTGGGTTGAATAAGTAGTACATATAAAGGCCAATCCACAAGTATCTAAATATTATATGGTATAAGATTCCGTAACTCTTATCGTAAAGTGTATTCTTTGAATAAGAATTATCATAAGGCTCCGATTACGCGAGGAATTAGCCCTGCGCTATTCTTGAATCGCTGCAATAAGCATCCTGAACTTTGTTCCTATGGTATGGGATTGGTTATAGTGCGTGGCTGATTCGATACCCTTTGAAGGCTAGCTTTGATTAGTTATTATTGCTTGTGGCGCAAGCTTTTAGGAAGTAGCGAGCATGCGAAAGCAAGGGATTAGGATTAGGAAGAGAGTAAAAGGGGAAACATATAGAGGGGAGGGGAGCTCCAACCAAACCGGGAATTATAGTTAATAACAGGGAATATTATTAGAAGTTAATAAGGACAGGCCTTTAATATGCACGATTAGAGAAATATTGCCCGAGTTGTTTAAGGTGGTAAGTAGAAATTTTTATTAGGTTGTTTCAACCCACATCCGTTCCCATCGTGATATTCTCTGTAAAGGCGTTTATATGGCAGTATGGCTCTTTGTACCGTAGCTAAGCCTTAGTCTAGCCCCCTCGCTTCCTGTTACGTCGCTGGTTTTAGCAGTAAAACTAAAAAGATGATTTAATTGTAAAAATAGGAAGGCTGCAACTCTTCAAGTTCTGGGTGCCAAATCCCAAGTACTCCTTGACGTTTAATAAATGACAGAATAGATTATATACCACTTATACCTATTGTTTTTCAACCTTATTAACTAATCAAATGTTTGCTTGACCCCTATCCTCAAGAACGTGGGTGGCTTACACCTACCCCTTGGTAGGCTAGCCATATGTTTAGCCGACCGTAGGGGTTGAAAAGCCAAAAGGGATCGGGGGAATTAGAAAAAATTTATGTTCAAGAGATTGTTCGAAAGCCAAAGGCTTGTAATGAATCCGTCCAAGGGCTGCTGGTTAACTATGACAAAATAAAGAAGGCTAAGGCCTGGTGCTTATTATTCCTGCCTAGCGCTTGCTGCAAAGTAAGAGGAGATTTACATTAGTTACTTGGTTTACCTCATAACCGTTCATACGGGAAGTAAGCAACCAATTAATTTTCCTGTATCGAAGAAGATCAGCCACGCTAACATCCATTCCTCGAAGAGGTCGCGGGGGGGGTTGCAAGGCAAGGAAACCGTACAACGCTGTCAGAAGTAACCAAAACGCAGTGCACAAATGGATGAATTATTGATTTCAATGAAACTCTTACATATCGGCCAACGCTATCCCTTGCTTTTATTTCTTTCAAGGTCCACATACCCGTGATGTGATGGGTGCTTGCGCTTCGTATGGATTTACTGCAGTAAAACTAGTAATTGTTAACTTTTGTGCTGCAGAAGAAATATGTATTCATATCTTATATTTTAGGGGTTATTTATATTTACAAAATGTAAAAATGATTAGGGGTCGAAGTTGATTTATACAATTAATAATAATCATTACTTTTGAAGGTTTTAGTTTAATATTTCATAGATACTGTATAATTGAGCCTAAACACTAATAACGATGTCAAGGAGCCACAACGGTTATGCTGAGTGGTAAAAGGGCTTCCTTGGGGAGAGGTTTTCCTTGTTCGATTACAGACAGTAAACCCCGAAATATCAGATACCTTACTTAGAACATTTGTAGAAATACCAATTTAAAACTCAAACAAGATAATAGTATTCCTTATGTTTAATATATAATTTTATTATTAAAGTTAACTTATTATGGAAGTTTATGCATGTATACAAAAGAGGAATTTTATATCTCATAAGAGCAATTAAAATCCAACTATTTTAATCGTCTGGTGAAAGGGACTGATTGAACCTGGGTTTAATAACCTTATTTCTTATATGCTTAAAGCTCTTTATTTTTGAAGTTTAATTAAGAATTGTTAAACTTATATTTACTATAAATAATTTTAGAGAAAATTGACTTGCTGCGGTCTCCAGCCATGCAAAATTTTTTTTCCATATCGTTAGAAAATTTAAGGGGGGAGCGCTATCTTTTGATTGTTTGTCCTTCTATTGTTTATATAAAGTCGCAAAGTAAAACTGGTGGGCAAAATGCAAATATTGGGGTAAACTTCCTAAAGTTGCATCAGCGCTCTTAAGGAGAAATACTAATCTTAAACGAAAGTGAATGAAATATTTTTAAATATCTCCGGAAAATAAATAAAAGAGAGATTCTATGGGAATAAACGGAATGAAAATTAAGTAGCCTATAAAAGTAGACGGTTAACAACAAACTGTTTAAATAACTTCGGGAACCTTCCTCAAAGGTAAATACTGATCGCATGAAGCGAAGTGAAAATTACCTAGGATTAAACGAAAATTAGTAGGTTGTTATTAGCAGTTCGAAGATAAAAAAAGAACGTACGTTTTGCATAATGGGTACCAAAGTTAGACGGATAGATGCGAGCCATATGCGTAGGTAACCCGGGCGTAAAATTAAGGAAACAGGGTCTTAAAGTTAACCCGAAGCAAAACGGGGTGATTTTACATAGTCAGGGTTAATAAAATCCCGAACGGGTGATTGTAGCATAAATCTCCGAAGGGAACCTGTGGTAGGTTAGTGAAAGACACACCCTGACTGTATATACGCTGAAAAGATATAAGATGCTTAACCCAATCTTTAATAAGTCCAGTTTGTAGAAAGGAACCTTGCTGCAATAAACCATCAAATTGACGGGAAAAACCTTGAAACAACTAGACCAAGCAAATATGTAAACAATTTTCGGAACCAGGTAATGGACTCCTGGTAAGGTAAAACATGATTCGATATTACGTAAGTTATATGGCCGATCCGCAGCAAACAGCCTGATAAGGGTGTGCAGTTCAATCGATAAATTGGTTGGTGGCCTTATAATTATAATGCTAGGCTTACGGCTGCAAGCTACAGCTCATAATTTACTAGGCTAAAGATATAGTCCAGCCTTATTTCGAAAGGGATACAGAATAATAATTACGAAAATTAAAGCTCAATAGGCTCTTTTATTGTATTAGGTTTTATAGGAGAAATATAAAATAGTAATTAAAATATAAAAAAAAACTGCTTAGCTTGTGCTTATTTTTTAATCTCCGACTCTGATAAGTAGATAATTGCAGCAATGAGAGAGAGTAACTTTTGGGTTACACATTTATTTTTAGCCATAATAGCTTTAAAATAAACGTTAAATTAGTTATTAAGATGTATTAACGAATTATTAAAGGTGCGTCAAGCTCCAATCATGAAAAAAAATGATATTTAACACTCAGGTTATACCAGCCGTAAATCTCATATAAAAATAGTATCTGCGGATAAAATTAAATTATACATGATTGGGCCGTTCGCCCTATCCCCCTCCGGGGAATGCAAATAAGGTGGTATTATAATTGCTGGATTAATAATTATTTTATAAATTAAGAATTTACTAATCCCCCGTAGGGGATAATGGTAGCCTATAAATTTAACTAAATAGATTTTTATACATATTATAGTGTTAAGGATTTAAACTTTACGTATAAAACAGCTCTTCAGCGGCGCAAGCTCTGCCTCTTTTTAAAAATAGGATTATGGTAACATTCTTTATTGATATTAGAACATATATTTACTGATAAAGGAAACTAGTTATAATAAGAAACAATACTATCTAACTTTTTAAACCACAATCAGATTTAACGGCTAGAAAAGGCAAATTACTTTTCTAGGGCATTGATAAAATTAAGAGGAAACTTTTAACGTATTTTAGAGAAGGACGTAACTTAATGAGAAGCTAGATAATCAATTAATCTGATGGCAGGCAACAGGAGAATGATTAGCCACAAGTAATTTTGAAGAGATAAAATATCTACTAAGGAAAAGGGATAAAACTATTTCACGAAAAAAAAAACGACGCAATATAGCCAAATCAGGCTTATAAAAGCCTTATAGGGTGTAAAGGTCCGATGGTTTATAATCTGATACTAAGGAAAAAAAGTATCTTTTTGATAAGTTTACAGCAGCAGCTAACACATAGGAGTTTACTGACCAATGGGGAATAGCTAAAGCTGTAAAAAAGTGGGAAGATTATAAAAAATTATATTTCATGATTAAAGCCAAAGTGTATTTATGAATTTTGCTACGACGGAGAATTAAAAGTATAACTGGGTATACTTATCTATTTGGAAGAAGGAAAGCTTTCCGCTTTACCAGAGCCTTTGGCTATTTAAATATGTCTATATACATATAAAGAAATTTCGGTAAAAGCTGAGTTTGTTTCTGCGAACCCTATATTAGTAGGACAATTAAGTAAATTATCCTTCAGGAAGTTAGATAATTAAAGTTAGAACAAAGTTGTGTACAAACGTTTTATTTGTACAAATGTTGGGGATTCATGTAGATTTTATCAGTGAGTGAGGTAAGACTCGGTAACTTGGGCAAACGATATATCTTGATTACAGACATAGAATGATTATAGGTTGAAAGACAGCCTTTATGTTGATAGTGGAACCTTCTGCAAGTAAACCATCAAGAAATGGCGGTCTCTAAAACAATTCCTATAACCAAGCTAAGAGTAGTAATACATCTTATGGGCATCAGGTAATGACTCGGGGGGGTAAGGGTAAAAAGAATCGAAGATTGAATATAACAATGGATTTCCGCAGCAAGCAACCTTTTAAGGTGTGCAGTTCATCGAAGACTAAATGTGTTGGCTTATAATTAATAGTTTATATAAATTTATTATCTTAAGGGAATATAGTCAGGCCGCTCATTGTTTAAGGAAATGCCAAGTGGCAATAAAATAATTTTTAATTCTCGCATTAAACTATTAAGTTTAGGATTAAAAAAATTACGCATTACAAAAAACAAAACTTATTGAGAAAATATATTAAGAATAGACATCTTCAATAAATACCTTATAAAGTTATAGTAATGGGCAGCTATTTTGTGCAGCTGCGAAGCCACCAGCCAGGAAAAATTTCAACATTATTAATACAAAAAAAATAATCAGGTATTATAAATAAATAAATAACGTCAAATGTTAAATAGTTATGTTAAGTATTGGTTTAATATTTACGCAAAACGAGTGGTGGGTGATTAAGTAAGGAAGGGTGCCGGGCTTCGTTACAAAAAGAAATTCCTAGACCTATTCATTGCTGATTATTAAAACATGGCCATACTAATTTTACTTTTACAAATATTAGAGTACTGTTAGTAAGCCAGCAAAGGGAATCTATTGTCAATTACCAAGAGAACAGCCATTATGTTGGATTATAGTTAGACCCTGAAAATATAACATTTTTAAAAAACGCTTTTCATCTTTATTAAGGGGAAGCTTGCGCTAAACTTGTGATGAAACATAGTTAAGTTTACCAATTAAATCTTATCTGGAAGAGATAGACAAGAGATATTATCATCGCAGTACTATTTAGGTAAAAGAAGTTTAGTCAGGAAGTTAAAAGCTAAATTACTTTAGCTACCACGAACATAGAAAAAAACAAGATCTTCTAGTCCGCAGAAGCTTTAGCTAAATATTAACAGGTAAAACTGCAGAGCGTTGGGAAGATAAATCAGTAGACTTTACATATTGGAGACTAACGCAACATTAGATCTTTCTACCATTTACTAAGGCCTGGTGAATAATTTAGGTATCAAAAGACAAGCCTGTAAAGAAAATACAGAGGAAGTACTATGTTACGAAAACTCTATTGTATTACAAGAGTTAGGATTAACATTATTAATATTTTAAATTTTTAATAATTTTTTTATAAAATTGGGGAGGCTTGCACAAGTTAGCCGTAAAATCGGAATCCCTCGTTGTCAAATAGATAGTTCACAAATTATTTATATGGAACTATTTAGGGATAAAATTCTGTTTATAAGACCAGATTTCGTAGTATGTACAAAAGGGAACAGCCACAGAACAAAGTTAAGTTTCCTAAATTATTAGGTTGTAAGGAAAATAAGAGGTTTCTTTATTTAAAGTCGACAGAGAATAGGCTTAGAAGCAGCCAAAGATTTTATGACTGTAACACGAGCGCTTTTTGTTAAGCATAGAAGCATCGAAAAAAATTTAACGAATCTAAACCAAAAACCGGAACCTTTACATAAACGTCATTCATAAGAAGATTACTTACATTTGACCAATTACGATGCAGGAACAAGGGCGGGAATTTGGTGGTTGAGGACACGATGACTCACTGTCCATAGTTTCTGTTGTAACAACTCGAGATTTTTATGTAATTAAGTTCTATAAAAACCACTTAATGAAAAAAATCTTATTAAATAACCTTTTTAATCAGTATTAAGACATCAATCAGTTTATAGTAATAATCAAACAGTTTTAACTAGTATGGTTGCTAAACAGTATATAAGGATTACAGATTTATAATAATATTATGTTCCTTAATAAAAGTAGTATTCAATACTTCAACTTTAATTTATAGAGTTATTGATGCTTAACAAGTTCCTAGCTTATTAATCATTTAATAGGAATGGTTTCTATTACCAAGTAATTTAAGACATGACTTGCTTGCTTGTTAAGCCTGTCAGCCTAACATAAATGTATTTTTTAAGCAGCTCAGTTTAATACTCGTTAAATGTGATTTTACAGATGCAAGTATTCCTTAGTTTAACAGTTTAGAATATAATTAAATGTAGGTAGGCATAGGGCGTTTGGTGGACCAAGAACAGTTGGTAAATACTAATGGATTTTTTTTTTTTAAATAGAATTATAATAAAATTTTTTAACTTTGCTAAAGCATGAGAATGGTGACCAGGTGACTAAAGAAAAGTTTCGCGCTTAAGCTTATGATAAGAATTAAGTAACGCCTCTAAGTTATTATTATCTACAAGATTTAAACGACTGAGAAAATGCTTCTTTTGCTAAGCGATCAAACTCTTTTGAGTATTAGAAATGTGCTGGAAAATAGTAAATATATTGATACATCTAAAATACAAAACAATATAATTTTGTTATCATAAATACAAATGAAACAATAACCGTACCTTAGAATCTTGTAAAAAAAGGTAAGCTAGTGAAAAAACCCGCAAGGCGTAAATGAGATAACAACATTGGAAATTGGGATTAGGCCCCCGACATTGTGGTGGAATAAGAATCCCCAAACTCGCGGGGAGCACCCAAGAAGCTCCCTAAATACGCAAACTTATTGACGAAGTCCTTGAGCGATCGGCTAACCACTGAGTAATGTAAAAGTTAGGAAGATTCTGGTCAAAAAGGAATGCGTTATCGCGGATCAAAAATCAGTATAGTTTGAAAATACTGCTTGTAAAAGAGCGCAACGAAGTGAGAGGGTTGTTTTTCTATATTTATTAAAATGTTAAGGTGTCTCTGGCACCCC
>JACYFI010001351.1:0-13203 GCA_020975735.1 Ophiocordyceps xuefengensis | reverse complement strand
GCACATTAACAACTAAATTTCCAATAATTGAAATAATGTTGCTAGGTAAAATTCATTTTTAATTGTGGTGTGGGAGCAAAGTAATTTTTTTAATAAAGTTTAATAATACATCGCTTAATAAAAATAATATAGGAGCGCACTTCTTGTGTTGAGCGGGGCCTCATCAAAAATAACAATATAGTCTTGCATTTCAATTTGCAATACATAGTAGGACTAAAATCAGTAGAAAATAGTACATGGTAGCTATAATTTTATATCTTAGGATTGGACATATTAAACTTTAGATAATTTGAGGGTCAGTTGGCATCTTCTGTTAGTGGAATAGGGTATGCTCAGCCCCGCAAAAATAGCCAAGAATAATCATTTTAAATTTAATAGACTATCTATTATTAGTAGCGCAGCCTTGATCGCATACAATACTGGATAGCAAAGATAGCGCTATAGCAAAGAGTATTCTAGCGTTGTAACTAGCCCTACAAGGGGCGGCTAGTCCTCATCTCAGAATTCGAATAAGATCGTAGTTTAGGAAAGGTATTTTTACTCGCCCATTGAGCTAATTGAGACTAAAAATTCTTTATCCTAACCAACAACTATGATCTAACGTGCTATTCATTTCAAGACAGATTATAAAAAATGCCAACTTAAGTTAAAAGCTTGCTACTTCGATTTTTTGTCGTAGAACAGGACGATATACAAGCTAAGTCTATTATTTCTTGACTTGTAAGGTAAAAACCTTTACAAATGCGTGAGGTTAGGTGGGTTTTGTTCAATCCTCCATTTTCCTAAACACTGTGACACCTGTTTAGTTCAGGCTTGTAGTATATAGTGTATAGAACTCCTGGTTGATTAATCAAGATTTTTCTCCTAGCACTTTACCCTTCTACACTAAATTGTTTTGATAAACAATGTATAGAAAATAGAAGGGCCACTTACACTACAATTGGGATCCTACACTACCTAATTAAAGTTCATCCTTGAAATGCTTCAGGCAATGTCTCCTATTCTTTTCGTAGCATACCTTTGTAGCATTTTACTCTTATTTCTAAATAACCGATCTGTGTATGTTTCACTGTCAGAGAATGATAAAGGGTGAGGTATACCCTTTTTCTTTTTTACAAATTGTAGATAAAAGTATGTATACTTTTATAAGTTTATCTTGTATTATATATATTTTTATATTATAGCGTTCTAAGTGTAATTCTTTTACAATAGATACTACACTCCCTTAGCACTTCTTAATTAACTGCCTATCCCACTATTTGTAACACTATAACCCCTCTTTCATTAATTTACTAAGATTTTATTCAGGACTTAGGTTTTTACTGTACATTAGGATTATTCAGACCGCCATTACTATTTTATTCATATGTGCAATATAATACCTTTAGATTCTTTCCTTTATTAAACATGGATTAAATGGCCTATTTTCTTTCAGATATAATTATTTCTTTAATTAGCAGACTTTGTGCGAAAATTTTTGTTGTTCTTGCCTACGTCCAATTATTCATAGCATAAAAAATCAGAAAATAAGACTAAGTCTTAATCCTTTAGTATTTAACGAAAAAGGTTTCCTTGTACCGAATTCAATATAAGTCTTTTAGACTCTTTGGGAGTCTTTTAATCCCATCTAGATCCCTTGGCGCCCAAGGAGTTTAAAATCATTCTATAACCAGGTTTTTATATAATATTATATATTGATTGTTATCTTACAGGAATTAATGATCTTGGCTTTATATGTGTACCTCTCTGATTACCCAAACCAAATAATAATAATGAGCATTGCTGGTGTAACAAGGAAACTTGATGAGGCTTGCCGCCTCCAATACTTTCTAAAAATAGGAAATTAATATATAACTAAGTTATCCGTAAACCAAAATAAAGAAAAAGTATTAAGTGTGCCTATTTAGGCTAGATCATACCGAACCTACTATTACCCGTAAGCTGATTTATTTTATAAGATAAAATACCACCCTCTTTATTTTTATAAGGGCTTCGACTCAAAATATTTCTCCTTTAAAGGATTGTAAAATTATGAGATGGGTTTTCAATTTAACTAAGTCCAATTTGTATCAACAATAAAAATTAGTAAGTTTATAGGTTTCACAAAGTAATTAAATTTATTATTATTTACTGTTTTTTTTGCGATATTTTCTAGCTTGCCTTTAGCAAGGCGTAAAAAATAAACTAAAAAACAATACGTCATCATTTATTTGGATTTGTCCGGAGTTCAATAGTATTTAGTTTTGTAGGTAAATGGGTGGCAAGGGCTAGCGAACTTTTTTAAGAATATTTATCGTTGCGCCAAGCTTCATCCACTCTTTATGGAGCACTCACTAAAGCTGTCATATTATATAATTTAAGCTAATTTGTAATAGGGGTGGAATAAGGTAACTAGATGAATTAACATAATACCTATTGTTGATTAGTGACTATTTCGTTTAAAGTTTTAAGTTTCAAAACGTATAGTCTCTGAAGGATCTACTTCAAAAAATATGAGGAATTTGTGCCCCTTATTTGTTGTATGTCCTCTCCCTGCCTAATTGTCATTTATACTGCCTAATTTAGAATAGGTCGTTCTAGCTATAAGGTTCGTTAAAAATTTCATAATCAATAGTAGAAAAGGCCTACTGTTGGACCTAAAAAGTGTTGAGGGAAAAAGTAAGATTACACATAATAAACTCAAAATTTTTGTGTCTTTTAGCTAGTAAGTCATGAATTGTAGACCTAACAATTTTTTAGGAATCAGAAGATATCCCCTGCATACAACATTGCAAGATACGGCTCCCCATAATTAAAACGTAGTGGAAAATGCAAGTATATGTTTAAGTACAGTTAAAATTAATTCAATGTTCCAAAATATAACTTTTTGGAGTTGCCTTATGCTCATGCTGTAGGTCCAAACATATAAGCACCCCCCTAAAGGGTGCTAAGACGGATCATGGCTGCACAGGCTTCTATAACTTGCCCTTACAATTTCCTGTAATGACCTCCCCCCTGGGTATGTTTCCAATGTAAGGAAGGGTAAACACACCATAAAATTGTGATCTTGGGTTTTTAATACTTTTTTTGGGCTTAATTTACGTATTAGAATTTAAATTTATTATTTCCAGGGTTTTATATATAATTGTTCTCTCTAAGTATTTATTTCTACTTTTTACGTGCACAGCAGTAATGTATGTTACACCTACCAACAGCCAGAATTAAGTTATTTATGTAACTTATTTATATAACTATTAGTTTACATAACACGGTTAGATTTTAGATAGTTAACCTCTAAGCACAAAGGCACATCTCAACCATCTCATTTTGAGATATGAGACCTTAAGGGTTATTTGTTGACCTTTAAAGGCGAGGAAAAATAATAGTAAGGTATCATCTGAAGGAAATAAAATTAAGCACACTATCTTTTAAAACCCAGGGGATATAGGCCTTTGCAAGGTGACCCTTTACAGGGTCCGGTACCCTTATCACTATCTTCTATTCTCTCCTTCCCCAAATACATTTAGAAATAAGTAGCCTGCCCAAGCTAGGAGATACCCACCGATCTGTAATGACTAACTTTGGTCTATGAAATAAGATCCAATCCCTTTGACTCACAAATAGGCCGCCCGGTACACTGTACCGCTGCTAATAGATTTACAAAAACTTTTTAAGATACTTGAGGACACTTATCGGGTGTAGCTCTTTATAAAAATAAAATATAATTTTTTGCTGCATAGCACCGAAAGTGACCCCCCCCTTTATTTTTTACTATCCCGAGGCGTTTCCCTTCATATTCTCAGGAATAAAGGGATAAACTCTTACTTACTTTTTTTTAGAGCTAAGTCTGTGTTTTCTTAGTTTCTTTTATTTTGATTTAGAGATTGAAATTAAGACTTACTTACTTCTATATAATCCTTTTTTCAAAGATATTTACGATTCATTCAGGGGAAAAATTTTTATTTTACGTCTTTTTATATATTATTTCCATGCTTTGTTTAAATTTTTTTTGTCTCTGATTCTTGCTAAAGCTGTATTTTAAACCTCTTAACTTTTATCTAATTGACTTTAAAAGATAATCTTTGTCTGTCTTTTTCTGATAATTTATTTGATGATTTTCATTTTCTACTAAGCTAATAGATTTGTGGCCGTAGGCCAGAACAATTAATATTTAAACATTAGTATGTGAATTTTATCTAGTTTTAAATTTATGTAAGCTATGTTTATGTTTTCATTTCTCTGATGAGCTTTTTTTTCTTTATCTCTTTTAAGATCTTTGTGGTCAAATAGGTTCTGAGTATTTTTTAGGTTTTTTAGAGGGGTTTAATTAATTGACAAAACCCTTCTTATTACTATTACGATTTCATATTTTTTAAACATTTTGATACTCATATCATATCTGCCAACTTAAATGAACTTAATAATTCCTTATGGTTAAAAAAAATAGAATTACCTATAGTTTAAATATATAATACATAAGCCAAATACATAAATATTTAAAGGATAATTAAATTTTAAAGTGATTTTTCTGAATACCTTATTTTTTTTATAAAAATCATTGAGTTATAATAATTAACAGATATTAATAGCGAAAGTCAAACAAATTTTGATATGATATATAGAATAATAAGCTTCACTATATACTTATCTTTATAAGTATAAAAATAACTACCTAATATAACAACCATTAAAGGGTTTATTTTGTTAAATTCTTTTTTTACTGATTCCCCGGGCGAGCATGCGAAGGGGGTGTTTCGCTAAAGGGTGCTTCCTCGAGAGTATGAAAAAAAATCCGCGCCAGGCACATATAATATAAATCTTTAAAAATTTCCGCTTTGTTCTTACGGAGATCGAATCGAAAGCCCGTAAAATTCAATCTTTTTACATAATTTTTCCCTATTGCGGTCCAGAGGTACCTCAGCAAAAGGCTTTTGCCCGCCTTAAGAAAAAATTGTAAGCAGCAATTAAATTTATACTTAAAGATATGTGTAAATCTATATTTGATTTAAGGTGGCAAGTTTGCAAGCCAACGCAAAAGTAACATGAGCTTTAGACTATTTTAGAAAATAAATAGCACAGCTTCGATAAATATAATACTCTGATATACATTAATACTTAATGGCAAATGCCCGCCTTTTTATTGGAATCGAATCATCTTCATTTAAGGGAAGTCGCAAGTGAAACATCCAAATTTTGAATAAAAGAAACTCCTAGTTCATAAAGGATTTCTGTATTTGAAGTCCCAATTTTACAAAAAATCGATAAATTTTTATATCAAATAGATCAAAATTTGAGATTTTTTATAATTACGCTATAGATTAAAATTTTTTTTTTATTTAAAACTACTCTATTAAAGCTTTTAATAATTCAGAGATATATCTATTTACCAATAAAATAACTCTCCATACAAAGATGTATGGCTTGTTAACTTGGATTGAAATTTAAAAGTATAGTAAATTGAGATTTTAATTTTTGTAGTAATGGTTTCAACAGGGTATTATAATTCAATTAAAGTATAATTTAGATGTAAAAATATTATGCTTACTTGTAGATTACATTCAAATTCATATTAAATATTAAAATTAAAACCTAATAATACCTTTTGCACTCAACAATTAATCCTGGGAAAATAAAGAATCATTTACTTTTAAATTTCTATTCATCAGGGTTTTAAATCGAAAATACTATGTATTATAATACACGAAGCTTTTCCTAAATACTCATCACACTTGAATTCTAATTTACCATAGTTATTTAATTTAACCTAAATAAATCATATTTATTTTCATTAGATATAATATGTAGAATAAATTTATTTTATGTGTTGATTTTATTTACCCATTATGTAAATAGTGTGTTGAATACTGTTAGAAATTTCTAGTAATCTCCATCTATGCAATCTTATTCGAACTAGCTTTAAACTAATTTTTTTAGAAAGTAAGGATTTCCTTAAACAAAATTTCCTTTTCCATTCTGATTATTACCCGCCTAATCAGGAAACATAGAAATTAATATAGTGTATTCCCTGATTAGTTTTAGTATTAAAAAACCTTTTTGTGCGCGTGGGTTCACCGAGCTTTTATTTTCTTTGTGTATTGTCCAGCTTCGCTGGTTTGCAGTATGTAATTTTTATTCTATTAATCTAAATAATAAAAAAATAGCAAAGAAATAAATATGTCAGAAAAGGGCGAATTAAATTATGACGTATAGTCCCTGAGAAATCCTTTGATTAGTTTTCTCGTGATTGTTAATTAAAATCTAAGTTTTAGGTACTTAGATAGTAGTATAAAATTATTATTTTCACCTATTTTAACTAGAAGATTAAAGCTCACTTAGATTCTAGTAAAATACGTAGATAATTATATATAATAGTAAATAATTAACTGCAATTAATAAGGTTACCACGCATTTAGGTTTAATTGCAGAATAATGAAAATTACTCAGGCCCATTAGAGCAACTACGTAGAGTTAAGTCAGTTAAGTTGCTCAAAATTTACAACAACTCTCTCCGCCAAGTGGAATCGGACTATAACTTATCTAATGGATTTAACTTAATAAACTTTGCGATTGTAAAACGTTTAAGTCTCTATCGGATCTACTCCGATAATAAATTGTGTGAAACAATTTTAGAACTTTTGGTTTCCACGGTATTTACCTTAAAATGGGGTAGGAGGTACACTTTATCTACTTACCCTTAATCTTTTCCCGCCTTGAACAAAACTTAGGCTTCACCGGTTACCCAAAATTAATATATAATTTTACGAAAAACAGTATGGAAATTTTTCAAAGCGGTAGACAATGGCCACACCGACACTTACTAAAGAATTTTTTTGAAACTTTTTCTAAGATTCAGAAGCGTTTCTCCTAACAGAGGATAGTTAAGTAAATTTGCCACTATATTTAGGCTATGCCTCTTTCTTGTATACTTCTATACAAAAATAGAAGTTATCATAAGGCTTTTAACGAAGCCTTTATTGATACCCTTCAAATATGTTTAAATAATCTATTTAAATAAACATGTAATTTGTCCTATGATGAAGAATTTGCTTCCGATCATACGAAATAGAAAAAACAAACCCTCCGTTCTATAAAAACGATAAATCAAAGCTTTAAAAGGGTAAGAAGGTCCTTAAAATAAGCATTTTTTAATAGGCATTGGCTCTTGAAATTTTAGTAGCTTCGATGTGAAAGTATTTTTCAACCTGAAGTTTTAGCTTAAAGACAGTTTCTTTAAAATGGCAAGTGACAATTTTTTTTTGAAGTAAAAGGGAGTGGATTAAACTATCAAATATTTTTTTCTATTTTCAAATATGTTCTTCCTTTTTAATCTAGAAAACCAAATACATCAGGCCTCTTTACCAAGTAATCTTTAACATTCCGACGCTATATCCTTATTAGCAATACTCACTAGCATCTTTTAATTAGATTAAGTGTTAAGATAATGTTAATAGAATAGTCTGTCTAATTGGTAAAGACTGTTTACGTAAATTGGTTATCTTGAATATTACCGTCACCGTCACATTGACCCCACCTAAACACATTTTTTTATATGTTTATATGTTATTTTTATCACATAAAGGATGATTAAACTGCCAATTATTTAACACTAATGACTAGAAATTTGGCTATCTGTCTTGATCATAAACAATAAATATGTATGACTCTATCCTACATTAAACTGTATCTGGAGCTTATCTAGTGAAGCAATTGAGCTAACAAAAGTCCCACTACGAATAACATTCAACATTAATTTAATCTTTATAACTTAAAATAAATATATTTTTGTATAGTTCATTTTACTTTAATGCACTTTTTCTTTTATTAGTAGGTTTGGATTTTAAGTCTAAGTATTCTAGCTGCTGCGTACCCCATCGTAACTTAAATTAATAGTTCTTGATAATACCGCATCGAAAACCGAAATACAGGCTTTTTAACTAAGGCTATTTTTTGTTATGTATAATTCTATCAATTCTTTTCCAATTATTGAATTTCGTCCCTTTAATAAAATTGGGTGGATCTGCATTTATTCGGATATAGCTCTGAATACCATTCACGTCTAAATAATTTTAATTTTCTTGTAAATCAGCATCTTATAAATGTAAGCGTGAACTAGATTAATAATTTGGGATAAAGTATAGTAAAGATGGAAATATTTAGCTAAAAACCTCTATAAGAATTAATATACATATACTGGATATTGCAGAACTACCTTCTATCAATTCTTTCTTTACCTCCTAAAAGAATGGTTTTTATGCGAACATAAAAAGGATAATTTCTCTCCCTGTTAAATACTTCTAACTATTTAGACCTTTTAGTTTTTGTAAAGAGGCAATTTTAATTTTTTAACTAAAAGAGATAAACAGGTTTTTTAGTGTCTTTCTTTGTATGTACATACCCCGTTCCGAGAATAACCTTGGTTCATGTACTTATAGTAAGGAAGCTTAACATTTGTCTATATAGAAAAGTTTCTCTGTAAGTAAAGTTTTTTTTAAGTATCCTACATTATTAGTAATATTCAAAGTCAGGAAGTTCTCTCTTATCCCGTATTTACAGAAAAGCTTATTATTAAAGCATATTTTACGTTTTCGTCTACTATTAACAAAAAGGGAAAGTTATTTAGAGATAGTTTTTCATTTCTGATGTGCCTAAAAGTCTATAGAGCTTCCTATGTATACCTGGTTTATTTATTTATTAATTTAAACAATAACACCTGATTTCATCTTTTTTCTTTGTTTTTCATATTTAAAGCTCTGATCTTTTCCAAAGTTTCACTCATAAATATTTATAGTTTTAATGTTGAGGCGCAAGCTTCTTTTTTTTGTCGTCTAGGTCTAAGACTTGGTAACCTTAAATATTCGTAACTGTTGAATTAATTTTTAATTATTTATTTCATGGGCACTATATCTTCCATTGACCTACTAAAATATATTAACTTTTTAATGGATTTACGTGTAAGTCCTTAAAGGACCCTACTAAGAAATCTCATCTGGTGGTCTCCTGCTGTTTGTTCAACAGCATTAACATTTGTCCAGGTCTTTTATCGGTTAAGCATATTAGTAAGCAATTGTTCGAATTTCCCAGCGTATAATAGTAATTCTTAAAGGGAGAGTGCCTAAGTGGATTTATTAAACCTCCGATTGTGAGACCATAAAGAGAAACCTAATTTGAAAATACATTGAACGGGTTGCGATTTTAATTAGACCACCGGTAGCACGTATGCAAGCAGAAAAAAATTTCTATCCCTGTAAGGTAAACTGTATAGTTAAATGTTGCAGCTGTAAAATTAAGCCTCTAGTCCAGGACAGTTTTTATCATTAAGTTAATAAAGGAGATAGCTAACTAACCAATCAAAGGGTCATCTTTATCAGAAACACAAAGACCCATAACTTAATTTACATATATGTTTTTGAAAAACCATGTGAAGCGTTTCCTATGTAATAAATGCTTTTCTATTCTATGGTGGAACCACTCAAGTCCCTCTTATCTCCTGTAACTCCTAAAGTGAAACATGCACTGCTCCGTTTAGGCCAGCTGATACTGAACCTTAGAACCAAATATGTTAAAGCATACCTAGGATAAAGCTAGGGGTGAAAAAGCAAAGGGATGATGTTAAATACCCATTAAGGTTAAGGAAAGTCTATATTTAAAGCTTTTGCTTGCTATATTTTTTATCTGCGGTGCTTTTATTTGATTTTTAGGTCTACGTGTTTTGCAGGTGCCTTGTATATTTTTTTTTAGCCAGCTAACGTAGCTTGCACCTATAAAATAAACATAAAGGATCCCCTAGTTAAGCTAAATCGTGCGATGTTCCCCCCGATCTCTTCTAAAGTAAAGCTTGTGCACCCTCTGATTATGGAAATGAAAACTAAGAAGCGGAGCATGGCAACTTTTATGCGTAACGAGAAAATCGGAGACTCGGCGGATGACTCGCCGTGCTGCCTTCTTTTTTTTGTGCAACCGACGTGGTAAATGTTTACTGCCCCGCTGAAATAAAGCAGTAAATAAATCAGAACAGCAGCGTGGAGCCAATCAAGAAAGTTTTTTGATTTTTTCCTAGATCTGTATTAAATTTCTTGCGTACTTGCCTGAGATCCCGTTAGTTGGCAATATCCCTACAATTTTTTTATACCTTTACTTGTAAATGTTACTTCTCTAATCATTCCTTTATTTACTTTTCTAACCTCTAATAGAAATTTACATATTTCAACTAAGAACATTGATACCTTATCGCGTAACTTTTATTAAACGAGACTGTTGTGAAAAAATTGGAGCGTTTACTAAGTACCCAATGTACCGTGAGGCTATCTTGGTATCATCACCCGTTTTTAATGAATAATGTATAAGTCTATAGGTTAAAATTTATCCTTTTTTTTTATAAGCATACTCAATTGACGCTTTCCTATTTATCTCTTGGCCTTTAAACAAACATTAATTAAGAACAAACCAGACTTGAACAAGACCCAGCGAATTCAAAAATTATCTCAAGGACAATCCTTTTAAAGTGGGGTAAGATTTCAAATATTTTCAAATAATTTACGTAATTAGAGCCGATCATTGATTATACTCAGATTCGTTACAGAATTACCATTATTAAAAAGATAATATAAATAAAACAAAAACCTTGTTTATTCTTACAAAATATTTTTACCCTTTTTTATCTTCAAATTTTTTATCTATAGACCATACCCCTACTTTGTTTTGTAAATATCATGTGCTAATTGGTATTTCAGAATTGTGAAAAACAATCTGAAATTCATTTTACACCCAAGTGCAACCCTTTACCTTTATTAAATCCTGTCCTAGGAATAACCCAATTCCTTATTGAAGACTTGTTCTTATTTAGGATAAATGATCCAGGAAATTCGATGGTAAATTTAGTATATTTATCATTAGTATTTTTGTATTGCCCTATGCTTTCTACGAGTAGGCAAAGTACTTGCTGGATTTTCCGAATAGTAAAGTTAATGTGTTCTAACAGTAAACACGGTGGACTATTTATCACATAATGTTTCAGCATTATAAGATTCTTACCGTGAACCCTTAGTTTATCACCGTCCAGTCCCACAGGTATACACGGAAGTGACTTCGAACATAAATCCCAATATTCCTATAGACATCAGAGCGAAACCCATAGACTCTACTTGTAACCAAAATATAGGTTTACTAGGCTAGCTAGTATGTGTGTTACCTTAAATTATAACCGAAAAACCTGGTATAATTAAAAATATAAACCTCGGCGGAGTGTGACCGAAGAAATCACAAGTACCCTTCTAATTTAACTTTATGTTTATTTGCATGTGTGTGTATGATCGCCTACAATAGGAAGCCCAGGCGCTAAATAGTAGAAGTATTCGACTGTTACATTGAGCAGCATCTCTCAGCCACCGAACCGGTGAAGCAGTCTGTAGCGAAGTCACTTAAATAACGACGGGTCCTCAATCGATAAATTACTGCAACCCCGTTACACCAGATTTGTTGCTTACATTTGGTACTAGACCCCTCTTTCTTGTTAATAGGTATTACAAAGTACTAAGCGTAATTTAATATTAATATAATCTAAATGGTATATTGAGCCTTTAGGCTATATTTTTTCTTGTAAAGTCAACGCTGCCTACCCAGCACAAAAAAATACGCGCCCTCATATTTTTTATTTAAGCGTACATATATTAATTTTTACATTGCCGCCATAAATTTCATAGCTTGCACTAACCTTTGCTTTTTTTCCTTAATTTAATCCGATAATCTAATTTATATAATAGACTTCTTCCCTACATTAATTTTCATAGTTATTTTTGTTTAAGATTCATTTAGCTGTCAGTAGAACGATGTGAAAAAACATGCCAGGCTCCTATTAGTAATAATTAAGAATTATTTAGAATTTAATTCCTAATAAATTTCACTAACAATATCAAATAATTATGTAGCAAAAAATTCCCTATAAATATAAACCTTGATTACTAGCTAGAATAAAAGCTTAAACCTAATATCAATAAAAAAAGATACTGGGATTTACTAGTATTAAGTATAGGCTTTAAGTATATAAAGGAATACTGTAACACCCATCCCAAATATATTTTTAATATATTTATTTGTCCAACCCATTTTTCAGAAATCATATTTTGCAAACAAAATACTAAAGTAAGCGTGCAAAATTATATATAATAATCAAATATTTAATCAGTAATTTAGCTTCCCGTAGACACTCATCACTGTCCTATATCCTTGCTGAAGGATGGTATTGAAAAGGCACCAGTAGGGCCATTATTTTCCTTCCATTTAGGTATGGTTATTCAGGACATTTATTAGATAGGATATGGGAAATTTAGTTCTTTTTTTTTCTCTAAGACACTGATAGTTTATTAACGCTGGTAACTTGTAAATCCTCCTGCTAAGCCTGCCTGCTGCATTGAAACTAACCCTTAGCGTAAGGGAGTAACGACTATTTTTTAAGCAAATTGTTAGTTGTTTTGCTTTTATACGTCCCTACAGGTTTAGCTAAAAAAACCTATATTAGTTTAGTACCTTTGAAACAGAGTTCAGCAAATTACATTTAGGATTGTGAAATATTCAAACTATATTAAACACTACCTCCCTAATTTTTTACGCAGTTTCATATTCTTCAAACACAACAGTAATGTATCACATATAGAAAATTAAAAATTGAGGAATAACCTAAAATTAAAAATATAGGCAATTATTTTGTAGGATATCTTTAGCTATATTTTTTTCTTGCGAAGGTCACCGATTCGCGCCACACAACAAAAAAAGATGCGCGTGCATCATATTAGCGCTTTCTGTTCCAGATTATAAGCCCCTTGAAACAAAACCAAAAAAACCTAATATAAAAATAGTACTTAACAGTACGTGTATAAAAAAAATAATCAAGCCATTATACAACAATATCTATCCTTTGGGACTTTTTATACTTTTTGAGCTTTAGTCCTGACTTGCCTAAGCCTAGACCAATGGACATGGCAGATTATCATGGGTTTCGACATATCTCATGTATTTTTTTTTTGTTACCTTGTTAGATGGGGGGTGTGCCTGCTGAGAACAAACACCAAAAGTATGAAGAGATTTTATGCTATATTTTTACGAGTATGATATCATAGGAATAAGATGTTGGCAATAAATATAGGATCCATCCACACCAGCCCTACTTCAAAAAAAGAATGTATTGCAAGTTTTCTATCTTTAATATCATTGTAAATAGCCAAAAACACT
>JACYFI010001350.1:0-13273 GCA_020975735.1 Ophiocordyceps xuefengensis | reverse complement strand
TGTATTTATCATTAATAAATAATTCAAGCGGATATGGTGCCTTACAGTTGTTGCATCTACAGGTCCATTTTCGCTTATACCATTTGTCTTAGTTCAAAGTATTAGGGTGGAACAATTTTAGAGTTTCACAAAGAACAATTGGTTTCAAAATTCCCTCTTTCGTTAACTAGTACCGGCAGGTTGCTCCTTTTAGTCTCTTACTTTATTTATTACTATGATTCATTTAGTTATCTTCAAAAGAGTTGTTCTCTTGGTTTAGATTAGGAGCTAAGCATAGTAGCAGGACACTGTTCCATTGAGGTTTTTAAAGTGGTTCGTGTTTACAATGATAATATTTCAGGGTAGTGATTTTTTTATGTAGTTATGAATTACCCGATTAACTTTTTATAATAGCTTTCTGGGTTTGAAATTGAATTGATTGCTTAATCCAGCAGCTCAAGGTTTTTCGTAAGCTCTTGACAAGTTCCTTACATAAAAACGACGGACTAAAAGACTTACTTAAATTGCGCTTGAACTTTAAAAATTAATACAATTTTTTTTATACATTCGTACCTTATTTATGAACAAGATTTTTGTTATCTTGTTCAATAGTTTCCCTAAGAGTATTTTGACAAGCACAGTTGAGCGATTATTGCCGTAATTAGACTTTACTCGAATGTCTGGACTTTTTAAAATGATTTAAGTTCTAAAAATTTTTCTTGTTAAAAAACATTATATTAATATTTTAATGTTTTTATTCGACGTTTTTCTTAAATTTTATTTTAAAGAAATCTTATATTATTTTTGAGTAGGCCTAGATATGTTTTAAGAATGTAAAATATTCTATAATAATTAGCACATTATTTTAATCTCTTTTCCTTTTCAACACTATTAATTTTGTTTTAATAGAATTGGTGTAGGATTATCAATAGGTTGTTTAAAAACTAAGAAATATGAAATTTTTTTTATTCAGTTATTTTCTACTTTTATGTAAAACTTTTAAAACTTAATTTCTATGAAAATTTGATATTATTTTATTAGGATTATTTTACGTATAACACTCTTATATAGTTTTTCGGCTTGAATTAACTAGTGGCTTTGTGTGAGTAAGAATTAATGAATTTTATTTATATATTAACATTTTATCTTTTAGCAATACAATTATTAAAGGGTGTTAAAAAAGGGAAAGTTAGGGTTGCAATTGGGATACATTTTTCGAATTAGTTGTAAGAATTGATCGTTGTATTGATCATTATAGTGAATAACCTACCAGGTGACAAGTATAATTTATATGGAAAATACGATTTGATTTTAACTTTAAAATAAAACGAATCACCCGTCTCATCCTAATAAACCTACTTTATAATGGGTGTTGGTAATGGCAGGTAATAACCTGAAAAGGGTGGAGTTGAAATTATTAACTATCCTGAAGGACTAAGTCAAATTCTAATGGAGATTGTAAAATAAATTTATGGAAAAGGTTAGAGAAAAAATAAGCTGAAGAATAAACGGTGATATACCGCGAATACAAAAAGTAATTGAAAAAATTTGGGATGGACAATAAACGTTTTACTGGAGACAAAGTAGAGATATATAATTATCTTATTGAGTAACAAGGACCACCTTACCTTTATTAGTAATTAATAGTTTTAACAGTAATTTTCTGGACGCTGCAACAGGGAGATTGGTGGATGGGGATTGTTTAGAAAAACGCTAACATTAAATGATATACTTAAAGCTGTTATTGGTATAGGTAACTTTAAAAAAAAAAGATTCTTTAGCTAGAAAAAATAAATAAAATAATTTAACTTTTATATACATCTTTAGACGTTAATTCAACTGCTAAGAATTAACACTATTAAAATATTGCTGTATTTTTTTTTTTAGCGGTGTGAAACTTACCGGAAGCAAGGTTTGCTAAAACTAAAAGTTCAAATATGTGAGAGTGAGTAAAGAGTAAGTAAGGAAAAATATTATAAACAATTAAAAAATTTATCCTTTTATAAGGAATAAATAAAAATTTAGAAATAGGGTAGAAATTAGTGCTTGGTGCATCAGTAGCTTGTTATAGCCTGTTTGCTGGGAAGGTTGTCGCTGCATATAGTGGCAGCCAGGCTAACCCAGCTCCTATTATGAGGCCGCTTTATGAATTAGTTATTATTCTATAGCTAGCTCCCAGAGGTAAGACTTGTAACGTGTTAAGCGAAATCAAATGGAAGAATTTTATATTAGTATGAGATTATAAATAGACACATTAGTATAATTTTATGAACTCTCCATTATTATTCAAGATTCTTAGAACTTATAGTGTGTAAATGACATTTCATTTTCATACGAGCAAAAAGTTTTTTTATAATGAAAATTAACGTCGAAAAAATATGGTGAGTTTGGTTGAAGCTCTTGATGAATTGCTGTTGAGTTGCTTGACTCATGGGCTAAATCGTCGTTTTGCATTTCGAAACTTAATTAACACAATACTAAAAGGTTATAATTAAAAAGGGTAGTAACAGGTGAGTAATAAAGATAGTAATTGGCGGCCTTAAAGAACAGGTAATTCCTTCATAATAACATAAAGGGGGGGGTAACACAGTTCCTGTCTTCTTAAGAGGGATGTTAAATGATCTCGGGGGATAGGTAGCAGTTAAGGTGTGACTTTAACTAGCCAACAAACTCTTTATGTCGAATCTTGAAAAAGGGTTGATCGAGCACATTGGGTCATGAAAAAAAAGTACCCCGAACGGCAATTTGTAACAGCAGTGAAGAATTTTGGTAATGGGCCTACGGGGTGAACTGGCAACCTTGGGAAAGTGGCAAGTGCCTATTTTTGGATCAGTCCCAAAGTGATCTATAGAATTATATTTAAAATTTTTGATAAATGCTTGTTTTATATATTGAATAATTGTCAGTATGTTATTATTGTGTCTTGACTATTTACGTATTGCCAGCTCGTTCGCGGTAATACGTACAGGGGAGACTAGTATTATTCTCTTTAATTGGGTTTAAAGGGTTACCTAGACGGCTCCATATAAGCTCCCATATAATGTATATTTTGACTACGAGTTATATCTATTGAGAGGGGAAAGTACCTTTATGAGGCGGCTGAAAATTCTTTAATTCCAGAAGGGACGCGGTAATAAGAGAAGGAGCCACCTTAAGGTAAAAACTGCTACGTTAGGCGCGACGAAGCACAGGGAGAACAAAGGATTTACGGGTACCCCAAGTTAAGTTCTTTGGACCAGTAAATGATGAATGCCCGTTAGATTAAGATGAACCAATTTAATAAATTTTACTCGTCAGAACACAATTAATATTAAAAATTTTCTTGGTTATAAATGAAGAAGTGTAAGCATTCCACCTCAGAGTAAAGTGGCACGCAAGCACCGAAATACACTAGACCGTTTCTGACCAACTAGTAGTGATAGTATAGTGTTTAATTTCGATATATTCCTCGAAAAACCCTTAACCACATTTGTATAATAATAATACAGGACGTTGGACGACCTATTCTGTCAGTTAATCGTGTGACAACTATGGTTTCCATGTAATTAAGGAAACTCCCTGAGCTTTAATTTTTTGGATGCGTTGCAAATTAACAAAAATATTTTATAGAGTACGAGTTACGCTACTCGATAAGGCATTTAGATCCTGTATAATGGGGAGAAAAGGGGGACTAAAGAACCCAAAGTCATCACATGGCCTTATATTTGTGGGCTTTTATATAAACGTGGCAAAGCGGTATTTCCTTGCTTTCTTGGAGCTACGGTCTCAGTACGCGGCATAGACTATCAAATTCCGGGGACAACTTTAAAGGGGCTCTGGTACCAAACCATTATACGAAAGTAATTTGGATGGGCTAAGTATTACTCAGTATCGTAAATTTAAGCTTCAGAAAAGGATGATCGAAAGAGCAAATTTAGGTATTCGAGGATCTAAGTCAATACCGGTTTAAATATCTCCGCAAGCCATAAACAAAACTTAATTGAAAAGATGCAACCCGAGGAGGACGTAGTTATAACCTAATATATTTAGTATGAGTGTACTCATGGTTTTCGAAAGAAATTATATAAAATCAAAAGGCGCCTGTTTTTCTAAAATAGATAATCCTAGTAAAAATTTAATTCAGCAACGTACTTAATTCAAACTATTTGGCGCCGTAGATCTAGGTTTAAGAAAATACGAACCCCTAAACACCCCTGGTTTTATAAAGGGTATTTTTGAATGCCGAGGGATCTTTTCCATTTATTTGATAACACCAAAATCAGATTATTCACATATGGTAAGCTAGATTTAGGGTTTAAGGTCACACAAGAAGGGTTTAGAACTTAAGTGTATTCAGACATATTTAAAGGGAAAAGGGGTATTGAGAGGAAAGCAATGTGTGAAAAGATAAGTCTTCAATATTGTTTAACAATCTAAGATCAAAATTCGACTTTTATTATACCAACATTTCATAATATCCTTAAATTAGTAAAAAATATGCCGGACTACCTTTTATTTTAGGAAAGCCCTTGTTTTATCAAGAATAAAGAACATTTTAACAATAGAAGGATTGCAATGAAATTGTTATCAAGTTAAAGCTTCTAATAATAACGGTTTTAATCTTATGAATTAAAGAGAGCTTACCCGAATTATTGTGAAGAATGCTAGACCCCTATAGTGGTCAGACTAGTACATACCAGAAACTCACAAGAATTTGCTGGGTTAATCATCGGTGAAGGGTTGTTTTGCGGTTAAAATTTAGGCAAAATCTCCTGGTCCAGATCAGGACCTTTGGAGACAATTAAATATTCCATTAACTCAAAATAAAGGGATGAAGCCTTATGGATGTAATACTTGAGCTATTCCCGGGTGGTAATATATAATGGATGAGTCTAAAATTGTGTATTTTGGTAAGAAATTCTTCGTAATATTAAACTAGATATAAATATACCAATTTTTTAAACATCAATACAGGTAGTAGGGTGTGAAAAATTACAAGATTATTAGATTTGAAGTGGTTAAAGCCAGCTGAAAAGTTAAAGTTAAAGGTCATTATCCTCCTTCAGGGCGTTAGAAAACTTAAAATGATAACAAAGCGGATGAATCGAACAAAGAGTATCTATGACGGGTGTGGCTGACATAAATAAAATTATATATGTTCATGATAAAAATTTGATAACCATAGACAAAGAGATGCAAAAATGGAATTAGCAAGCTCACTCAAAAACTTGATAAAAAATTTTTAAGGATTTGTAGTCTGCAAATTCGACTACCCGAAATTAAGTAAATTCTAGTAACGTTGAATCACCAATGCCTCGGTGATGACCCTCTCGCATTGTACTTTAACATCGTCATGCATCTTAAAAGGAGCTTTTATGCAAATAAGGTTGACTCATTAGTAATTAGTAAATAAAACCTTAGGTTTTAGGTAGATATGGGATCTATTGAACAAAGCACCAAAGCGTTTTGTCTATTATTGGGCAATTCTTCTGTTCCGGGTTCTAATTAGGTTAAGTTCGAAATTCGTTGGTACTGGAAAGTTGCAACGGGCGATTATTAACCCATAAAAACTATGATTTTAATATTTTCTCTTTATCAAGGAGGGTTTCACTTTATCGGTTAAAGAAGGGTTGGAGCTGATATAACTCGCTTAGGCGGATGACGTTTTAAGAGTTTCGAAATCTCTTGTCTCTACCCACTTGTGCATAAAGATTCACTAGAAATAGTGAACCTTAAACTGATAAAGGGGGTTACCTGTTCACGATAATCAGAACCATCGTTTCGACTCCAATATTCAATTCGGAATAAGAAAAAATATAGAGAGTATGGAGTTTTGGTTCGGATAATGTTAAAGATTCCAAAAAAAGTTTTTAAGGTACCTTGTATGACTTCCTATTCTAGCTATTATTTTTTGTTTTAAGTAATAAATTTATACTTATGAGGGTTCAACGGTCTAAAAACCAGCACTCAGGCCCTGCGATGGAAAGGGCACGGTATTTTGAATAATATGATTATAAAATAGGCCTGTCTTTAGGTAGCCTGGCGCACAGCTGCTATTTTATACCTTTGAGGACAGCGTAAAATATGATAGGATCGCTTCATTCAAGATCTTGAAGTCCTGGCGGATTTTTGGGGGGGGGTTGAATAGGAAAAAAGAATCAAACACAACAATAAATAGAATGGACTTTTGAATAGGGTTGGAATTTTGTTATATCTAGTAATAAAAATGAGCTAATAACGGATTAGAACCACGTATAATTTTTTTTAGCCCGTGGACAGGCATATCCATAACCTTTTTGGGTATCATGAGTAAGCAGGCTTCCATAGAGTTATAAAATTAATAGAGTGTATGGCCTTGCGTCTTTGCGCTTCGAGCAAGACTAAAATTTTATACAAGGAAAGTTGCTTAGGTAAGGTAAACATTGGCTAAATGGGTATATTGTTAGGATTTTAGTGTTTCGATCAACCTTTTTTTCCCGCTTCAAGTCTAAATGTTAATTAAAATTACAAATTCGGATTTAAGGATAAGTTTTAATTTGCTAAGCATTCTTTAGTTAGTATATTTTTTCTTATAGTGCTTTTGGAGGGGAGCACAAGCTAGGGAATAATGAACCTCTAAAACAAAAGATAAATATTCTACGAGGACATGTTAGAGGAAGGCTCTATGTAATGTATTCGTTACCACCAACGCAACAGCCCAAAAAAGCAAAATTAGATCTTAACACATCAGGCGTTTAACACAAGTTAACAAACTTGTAGTTTTATTTGCTTGCTGATTTTTTCTTGCTAGGAAGCTAAAGCAGCCCTTGCTTTCTAAAAAATAATAAATGAAGTCTGCCTCTACTCATCTTTATCCACTACTTATGTTCATCTTTTTGAAAGCCTATATTACTTTACTGAGATAAGGGAGCTTTCCGCCAATGATGTTAAAATAGCGCAAGCTTTTATCATAGTTTTTTATGCGAAGCATTAAAGCTGGATCTATCCTCAATCCCTTGGTTTAGCTATCCGGTGAACACCCCCTATATATATTGTAAAACTAAAAAATAGTGAGCTTTAAGGCATATTTCAAGCAGCTTCGCTTATATCTTTGTGTGACCTAGCAGCGGTGCCATATCCTTTTCAGGTGGGTGTGGCTTACAAGCAAGGCGAGCTTTGCATATAAGATGAAAAGAAATTTTTTATAGGCGGTAAGCCTTGCAAGGCATAGACAAGATAAAGCATAAAAGGACATCCCGCTGCTTCATGTATTTTTTCCTTGTGCAAGCGTAAAAGGTTAAAAGTTACGAAGCTAATATTTAATTTTGGAAAATAAAAGTTCTCATAGCTTAAACGGTAAAGCGACGTTTACCCGTTAATAACGTTTATAGATGTCGAAATTCCATCTTAGAGGCTTGCTAAAATAAGAAGAATTCAATGACACTCAATACTGTGTAATTTTTATTATTTTAATAGTGCCTATTTGGTACGGAGTAATTTTTCCAGGATCATCCTTGTTCAATTAAGTTCGACCTTCCCTCTTGAGCATTCTATACCTACCCCATATCTTTTATATGCTTTAAACATAAATGCTGCCTATTTCTGCATGGCCAATCCCGTTTTAAAATTAGTATGTAACTTGGTTCTGATAAAGCTTTAGTTTACAGTAATGACATCTATGACATATGATTTGAGAGATACTAAAATCTCAGAAGGATAATATTCTTCGTGGCCTTGTTTAAATTTAACCCAGAATTTTGCTGGTAAACCCTTTAACAGGGCGGAATCAGCACAGGAAAACTGAGAGCGGATAAACTATTCTCAGGGTTTCAAGAGACTATGGAGTTAAAGAATTAATAGCGTTAATTCAACTATTAATTCAATATAGTCCAACAAATATAGTAATATATTTTATTCGTGACAATACTTAGGTTCAAACCATAATGAAAATGTAAGGCAAAGTTATATTCATTTTAAATTTTAATACGATATGTACTCTAAAAATGGAGATCTTTAAATATCACTAAGAAAATATAAACTTTGACTGGCTAATAAACGCAGGTTTAGGGTAATTATATTGATCGGCTCTAATAGAAGGTGATGGATGCCAATTATACTTAAAGATGCTCACAAATAGTTTTGGACTAGGAAGCTAATGCCTTAAATGGATTTAAACCCATGTAGTGAAAAAATTACCCAACACGTTGTAAATTCAAGTATTATAATATTGAAAGAACAAAGATTGGGTTTACGGCATGTGTATAAATTAATGCAGAAGGAGTAATCAAATATTATATATCTTATCAAAAGTAAATTTTTACCCCCGGAAGATTATAGCATTACATAAAGTTTAGATAATCGTTTAAGAGAATGGCCGAGGCTAAATTTGCTCTGTTCATTAAACGAGCTTACGCCTCCATTAGTATTACAGAGAATGGTTTAGGGACTCTAATGCACGGACTAGGGGATTTCTTGTCACTACGGACCATTTTTCATCAAATTCTTGCGGAAGGATGTTATCGGGAAGATACAATGGCGTGTATTTTCTATTAATAATTTATTCCTAGCTGGCTGTAGCAAGGAGTGATGTATGTTCACTAACCCCAACCTAACCAGAACACCAAAATTTAAATAGAATAAATTTAAGAGTCTAATGTTCATGACACAATTGCAAGGAATTTTTTCAAGTTAATTTGAAATAAAGGGTAGAAAAATTATCTCTATTTTCAAAAGAGCCGCCAAAAGTGATTCGATGCCCCCATTCTGACTAGAAATCAACTACATTATATTCTACCATATTTAACTTAATTTTCCTTTAAATTGATAGTAACAATATTAATTATTTTATGTTTATATAAAGGATAAATATATTCATAGTAACGTTTACCATGAAGAGATACCCTTGATATACGTTCTCATTGAAATAACTATGCCATAAAGGGCGGGTACAGATTTGTAATTGCAGACCACCCTGAAAATTATTAATTAGGTAATTAAGAAAACAATATATAAATTTTTATTTTCTGATCACCAATAAAATCAGAAAGCTGGCTCGCGGCTTTTGCGGAGCAAAATATTTTTTGTTAGGATTTGGTACCGTACTAAGTACCTTTAATAGACGCACCTTGTAATTCCTTAGTATTCGTTGGTTTTTTCTTTAATGACGTATTTAGGTAACCCACACTCTCGCTTACAAAAAAGGATTAAAAATTGGTGTGATATTATTATATATCTGAAGCTTTATTTTTTTTTGCGAATTTTTTTGAGCTTATTCTCATAGGACATAAGCACTAGTGGATAGGCGAACCAAACTTCCGGGGAACCCCTAAAGCTTTATAAACTAAGCTATTTACGAAGATTTTGATAGGTGGGGCTCATTAATGATTAGAGTATAAGTAATATCATTAAAAGAATTCTTGCTTTGTCCCAAGGGAACGGGCCTTTCGCGGATCTAATCCAGATAAGTCATTATATCTGTAAAAGAGCATCGAGTAATAAGGGTTCCCATCATATTATTCCAAATATTCTAAAGGTGTGCTGCTAAGTGCCAGGGGAAAACCTTGGTTTTTAAAAATTCATAAGGGATATTAATACTTTAATTTTACGAGCGCTTCGCACAAAAATGTAGGAAATAAAAAAAATCTATATTATTTTTAAGAAATCTCGCAGCAAACAGATTCATGTTTAGAAAACTACATTGATTTTTAAATCAACTTTTAGAGTTATATTCCTTATTATATACTGGTTTGACTGATGGGAGAAGGAATGCTTTTTTATGGGAGTTTACTCAGTTCTAAATCTAAGGTAGGTTCATAGAGTAAATAGCTTATATTCAAGATAGTTGTTCATATAAAGCATAGGGGGCCCTTAATTAGACACAAATTCAATGATTTTTTGGTTTAGGTAAATCACAAAATAGGGGCGGAATCCTGTTCAATTTAAGAGTATCTGCTCTTAATAAGAATTAAATATTTAATATTAATATTGTGACAAACTAGTCCCCTTATTAACTCGTAAGCATCCGGACTATTTACTTTGTTAAAGAAGTTTTTTAAATTTGATGAAACAGGTCAACAATCGTACAATAGAGTTTAAATGAAAGTTTATATCTAATTAAAGCTACATGTTAATAGTGGAAAAAATAGTCTGATGTGCTTAAGCTTAATTTTTCCCTACGCCGAGCTTTAAAACCACTAGTGCCACCTGCCCAAGAAAAGTAAATTACTTTGATTAAACGAATAGCTGGTATTTAACCAGCACGCGGAAGGATGTGTTTATTCTTATAAGCATTAAAAAATACCCCGGATCTATAAAATACGGAAACAGTTGATTTAAGATTTATTTAAACATCAACACCCAGAAAAGATAAAGAACTTCTTAAAAAGGTATAATATCTCCCATTATAAGTTGTGGATAAGATATTATATCTATATTCAGATTTGTGGGCGAGTTTATAGTTGAAGAAATCTTACGCTAGGATGGTTCGTAAATATCATTATCCATATATATTGAAAAATTCAAATTAAATTCGGAATTAAAATCAAAAATTACGAAGATTTTAAACAAGGCGGCTTTTACATATTGGGAAAAAAAACATCCCATTTAACTGAAGAGAAGGGGCTTAGATTGAATTAAAAAAAAATAAAAGGGTTGAATCGAAAGAAACATTATAATATAGGTATTAATATAAAGATTTCAATATGTAAACTAATAAAGGTGAGAGCTTTACACCAACAGTAGAATTAGGGCTCAATGACCTCCTATGGGTATAGAACCTATTAATCCTTTCAATTACCCCCTTATTAATACAGTATATGATTATTATCTAGTGGAGCAACAGAGATAGTTCGCCCACACCTTTAATTTAGGGGATAGAAAAAAACGAGCTTTTTAGGAGGTACATTTTTTGACAGTGTATTAGGGGCCTTATATTCACCTTACCTTCTAAATGAAATTTACTTTTTTTGTTTTTAGTGTTATGAATAGTTAATTGTTTATATCTATTAAGGAAAGTTATAAAACATTTTAAGTATTGACATATTATATAAACCGTGGCCTTGTTAACCTGAAAATCCCCAATAAGCTTTACATATTAGCTGCCGGCTAAACTGTTAAAACGATTTTATAGTTACGAATTCAAAAGATTCAGCATCTTACGTCCCTTTATTGAGAAAGGTGGTTTTTACGTGGGTAGAAAAAGGGAGTTTTGTAGCTTAAAGTCTCAAAGGAGTTTACGTTGTCTACACCGTTCAGGCCTTTACTGTAACACTGAGATTTAAAATAAAGAGTTACTATAATAGAGATATCTTAGGTATAAGAAAAAATTATACTTTTTTTGGGATTAGGTACAATTAAATTGGTATGTAGATAAAAATAAGGCAAGCATAAGTGATCATCTGCCAAGAATTTGGCCTAAAAAATTATTACCTCATTTTGATAAAATAAAACCCTATAATGACTCAGAAAAGAGCAGATATATCCTTATTAAACAACGCTGATAACATTTACTTTCCTACCAGGTAAAGCACTCTCTGAGAGTGAAGAGAGTTGAGCCTAAAAATAGAGGGATCTAGAACGAATTTGCCGTGGCTGCATAAGTTAAAAATTTCATTGTTCCCTTGAATTTTTAAATGTTGTACCCCGCCTTAGTGCGATGACTAACATCGTATTAAAGAATTATAAACTGACTTTGCTGGATTGTAGATTGGAGAGGGTTCTTTTTGATGTAAATCATAAATCTATAAAACGTACACAGGATTTATCAATTTGTTAAAATTAGTTTTCTCCTATTACTCAGCAACAATGCGAGAGTGAGTTTTATTAAAAAATTTTTGGGTTATAGGGTGCTGGAAAAAGATTGAGAAAGCTTTACAATTAGACCAGATGAGTAAATTATTCGTTATATAAAAATTTTATGAATAGTTAGAAGAAAACTAATACAATTCCTTTCTACAAAAATATCACTTTACCGAAGTATAAAGTTTAGAGATTATTTAGAATTTTATTAAAAGTATCAGGATTATAGGCCCTGTAAAAATCATTTGAACAACCGCAGCATATTTAAAAAATAAATTCTTAAAGTCGGTATGAAATTAGAAGAGGAGAGATTGATTAGCTATTATACTTACTTTTCTATAAAGACACTAAAACAAAAAAAGGTTAACAAAAATGAGGCTTTTATTTATAGTATATATTACATAATTAGATAATTATATTTTTAGGGTATTTTAACTTGAGTAAGATTACATTGGAACTCTTCTCTAAAAATTTTAATTAATAATTAACAAAACTTAAAAATAATATGGTCTTTGTTACACCAGCCAAGCTCTTTTTATTAATTTTAAAGATTTAAGTAGGTTAGCTCATAATCTACTTATAGTTACGGTGTATTTAGAAATACAGATGAGATTCAACGGACTCATATATAATAAAAAGGTTGTTCGGTTTACGCAACGTATGCTATAATAAGTGGCTTTTAATATTTATATATTAAAACTTTTGATTTAGAAATAGCAAAATTCAATTGACACATAAAGCAAATAGTCTGAGCAGAATAAATGGAAGGACGTCAATTGAAAATGTTATTAAAACCCATAACATGTAACAACTTTTTGTTCAGCGATAGAATATAGTGTTTCATCATTTCTATAAGTGAGGTTGTATTTGGTTACTTGGGTTACTTCTTGGGGAAACCAGGGTTCCATGGGTTTTCCACGCTTATCATAGGGAACATCATCATGCTGTAGGCCCCTATGACGATTTAATAGCCTTATATTTGAAGATCCACATCATTAGGTTTTATGAATCGAAGTTATTCTTTACTGTAGCACTTTTGATGATCTTGATGACTGTATTATTAATATCGATTCGGTGTTCAGAATTACTTGAGGGTCCTAACTACAATTACGGATCATAACAATTAAACCTGCCGCAAAACAGATACTAAAATGAATTAAATGATAAATAACAAATAGAATATGAGATTATTTTTAGTACTCTGCATGCATTTTTATGTTAGAACGCGCCAGTAATGGTAAAAGATTCTCATAACTTGTACTTATCTGAGACTTCCGCGCCGAACAAAGGAGAATTAATAGGACCGCCAGTCTAATACTATGCCTGAAGGAGAAACACCTCCAAATGGATCATTATTCTACAATGACTAGGCCCAGAAGAAACTGCCTAATGAATCCGAACCCCTGGATTAAATACCTAATTTAGCAAAATAACCGAATGTAGATCAGATTTCTGCTTATTGCGTAGATAGGTGATCGCTTAGTTTCCGTGGATACAGTCCCGAGAGAATTCGGCAAATGTGAATGTAACATAGGTAAGT
>JACYFI010001349.1:0-11052 GCA_020975735.1 Ophiocordyceps xuefengensis | reverse complement strand
TTCCCTTTTCCATCTATTATTCCCGGCTAAATAGGAATAGAAATTGTTATAATGTTGTTTTATCTCTTATTTATTAGAATTAAAATTTACTTTTGTACGGGTGGTTCAGCGCGAGCTTTATTTTTCCTTGTGATGTCCAAAGCCTTCCGCTGGTCAGGTACGATGTAATTTTTAGTTATTATTATAATAATAAAAAATGCAAGAAAAAATATGTAAGATAAAGCGAATTTAAATGATTGACGTATAAAAGTCGCTAAGAATCCTGTTTCGATTTTGCTGATTGTATATTAACTATCTTAAGTTTTTAGTATAGTAATAGTATATTATTATTTTCACCTATTTATAGCCAATTAAGCTTCCACTTAGATCTAGGTAAAAGACGTAGATAAATTTGATAATATTAAATTTAGGTAATAATAAACTGATAATATGAGTTTCCAGCATATAGGTCAATTTGCAGGATAACATGGATATTTACTCAGCCCATTTTGAGCAACACGTAGATATGCAGTTAAGTTTGCTCACAATATTCTACTAACAACACTGCTCACGCTATGTGGATGGTACTATTACACTTATTCTATGATTAACTTTAATAACTTTCGATTTGTCACAGTTTAGTCCTCTCGGGATCCTGACTCTGATAATAAATTGGTGAAATTTAAGTACTTTGGTTTCCCGGTAAATTACCTAAATGGGGTAGGGTACATTTTATCACTACCCTTATCTTTTCCGCATATAAAAGACAACATATACAGGCTTCAGCCCGTTAAGCAAAAATTAATAATATAATTTTACACAAAAATGGTAATGGAATTTTCAACGGTGAAATGAACACCGAACACTTACTAATAGATTTTTTTGAATTTTTAAAGACTCGAACTTTTCTCTAACAAAGGATAGTTATGTACAGGGTGCGACTATTAGCAAGCCTTTTTCTTGTATACTTCTATAAAATAAAAGGTTATCTATAAGGGGTTTACGAAATCTATTTGGACTACTTCAAAAGAATCTGTTTAAATAATCTATTAAAATAAAACGTCGTAATTTTTTGCTCCTAATTGAGAAAGAATTATGGTTCGATGCCTAAGGAATAGAACAAACAAACCCTCCGCTTTCTATAAAACCAAGATAATCAAAGCTTGACAAGTTAAGTAGGGTGCCTTAAAATTAGTTCATTTAATAATTAGCATATTGCGCTTTAAATTAATGTATCTCTTTGGATTAAGTAATTTTTTTTCTACTGAAGTTCTAGTTAAACAGTTTTAAATTATGCCAAGGTTGACAAATTTTTTTTGAAGTTAAACGGGTGGTAATATTTCAAATTTTATTATTTCAAATTAATCTTCTTCCTTTTATTTACACTCCAATAACATTCAGCCTCTTTTCCAGGGTAATCTTAAACATTCCCACGTATTACTTTTCGCCAATTCTCACCAGCATTGATATAATTAGGATTAAGGTTTAGAAATTTTAATTAACTGGCGTCTTGTATTATAAGGACTGTTTAACGGTAAAATGTTTCTTGAATATACCGCACTCGTCCATTAGCCCTACTCATATACAATTTTATATATTTGTTTTTATAAGATTATTGTTATCGCATAAATCAATTATAAAAACTGCAATTTATTACCTAAGACTAGAAATTTGGTTACTGGTCTATGATCATAACAAAATATTGGGTATACTTTACATCCTAACTCAACTGTTATCGTGGAATGCTCTACTTAGTGAATTCTATTAAGCTTAACAAACTCCACTTCGAATAAATATAATTAAATTAAATCTTTCATAACTAAAATCAAATAATTTTGTATATTTCTTTTTTAATGCACTTTATTTATAGTATGTTTATGATTTAACGGCTTTATAGTGATTTAGCTGCTGGTGTTACTCCATCGTACTTACCGTAGTAAAGTTTATATCCGCATCGTAAACGAATAGTTCGCCTTATTTTTATAGGCTTAATTTTTTTTGTGTTTATCTATCAAATTTTTACAATTATAGAATTTTAGTCTTTTATATTGGTAATCTATCAAATTATTCGGGATATAGCTCAACTCCATTCCGACCTTCGAAATAATTTATTTTTCTCTTACTCACACTTGCTAATGTAAGGGCGTGATAGATTAATTTATTTGGGATAAAGTTAGTAAAGATGGAAATATTACTAATAATCTCGGATTAAAGATTATATACATTCATACTGTATAGTCTGCAGAACTAGCTTTCTTCTTCTCTTTATCCCTAAAGATCTGGTTTTTTTATTGCGAAGCATTAAAGAAGGATTATTCTCTCCTGTTAAAACGTTAACCTATTAACCTTTAGTTTTTTAACAGGGTTGTACTTTATTTTTAGCTAAAGAGGATAAACATTTTTTTAGTTTCTTCTGTCTATGTACAATTAAAACCCGTCGAGAATAAACCGTTGGTTTCAGACATCTATGTAAGGAACTACCTTTGTTAGGTAATAAGAAAGTTTCTCTATTAGTTCAGTTTTTTTAATTATCTTACATATTGTAATATTCAAAGTGAGAATATTATCTTTTCGTATCTAGTAAAGCTTTTATTATAGCATATTAGAGTTTTGCTCTACTATTAAAAAGATGTTATTTAAGATAGTTTTTCATTCTTTATTAGTGTAAATTATATAGCTTCCTATGTAAACCGTGTTTATTTATATATTAATTAAACGAATATACACCTGATTTATCTTTTTCTTGTTTTAATATTAAGGCTCCTTATTCTTTTCCAAATTAACTATAAATATTTAATAGGTCTTAAAACTTTGAATTCTAGCGTCAAGCCCTCTTTTTTTTGTCGCTCGAGTTTGACTTGGTCTTAATGTTCTGTACTGTTAATTAATTTATATTTTATTTCATGGACGATATATTTAATTACTAGTGACAATATATTACTGTTTGAATGGATTCCGGTTCTAAGTCTCAAGCGATCACTAAGAAATCTCAATCATGTTGGTTTCCTGCTGATTGATTCAAAATTAACATGTTGTCCCTTTTTCGTTAAAGATAATTAGTAATAGCAATTGTTAGAATTTCTCAGCTAATAGTAAATCTTTTAAAGGAGAGCTAAGTGGATTAATTTAACCCGTCCGATGTAAACATAAAGACGAAACCTAATTGGGGAAATTACATTAGGTTGTCATTTAATAGACCACGTAGCACGTAGCTAACAAGAAAATTTTTATCCCTTAGGGAACGTGCTAATTAATTAAGGCTCAGCTGTAAAATATGCTCTCAGTCCCAAAGGACAGTTTATAAGTAATAAATGAGATAGCTACTAAACATAGGGTACGCTTTTCAGAAAAACAAGCCCAATAACCTAATTTTACATATAATGCTTTTGAAAACCCATTGTCTTCTATGTAATAAGTGCTCTCTTTATCCTGAGGTAACCCTATCCCTCTTTCTCTTGTACCCTAAGGTGAAACATGTACCTGCTACGTTTTTAGGCGCTGGATCCCTGACCTAGACTAAAATATGTATATGCGATACCTCAGATAAAAGCTAGGGCGAAATAGCAAAAAGGGATCGCCTCAATACCTATAAGGTTCAGGGAAGCTATATTTAATGCTTTAGCTTGCTATATTTTTTTGTGTTTTTATTTATTGGTTTTGTCCTATTGGTGTGCGTGGCCTTTGTATATTTTATTTAGCGAGCTAGAACCTTTGCTTGCACTAATAAAAAAAAATAAAGTGAATCCCTCCCACTTTGAAGTAAATCGGCTTATGTCCCCCCAGTTCCTCTTCCTCAAGCATAAGCCTTTGGAACACCTCTGATTTATGGAAAATGTAAAAAACTAAGGAGCGGAGCCATGCAGTTTTTACTTGCTGTGTCAAGAAAAAGAAACGGGAGTTCGGAGTTACACGTGGCTTAGCTTCTTATTTTTTTGTGGGCCGTTCAGTGGTGGTATGATTTCTACTAGCCGCTAAAAAAGCATGTAAATAAAAATCAGGAAACACAGGGCTGCAGCATCCAAGAAAGTTTCTGATTTTTTCTAGTTTATATCCCTGTATTAATTTCTTGTCGTCAACTGCTCTGAAAATCCTTTAGTTGCAATACTTATAATTTTTTTTATACACCTTTACTTTGTAATGGCGTACCTCTCTAAATCATTTTCTATATATCTTTTCTAACTTTAAATAAAATTTACATATTCTTTCAACCAAAACATGATAATCTTTACCTCGAATTAACTTATTGAACCCGACGTTGGATAAAAATCGGAGCTTTTATAAGACCATTTACCGTTAGCTATCTTGATATTATAATCACACCGTTTTTAAAGATAATTGACATAAGTTTCTTATAGGTACTTTGTCCGTTTTTTATAGAATCTCTAATCTGATGCTATCCCCGTAGTTTCAATCTCTGTGGGCTTTTTAACACCAAAATATAGAAAAACCAGAGCTTGACTTGAAAACCACGCTAATCAAAATTATCTCAGATCATCCTTTTTAAAGGTGGTAAATTAATATTCGCAATTAGTGTACTGTAATTTAGCCGATAGGTGATTATACTTTAGATTCAGTTTTACAAAATTTACCATTTATTTAAAGATTACATATAATAAAACCTAACCTTTTTTTCTTACAATTATTCTTACTCCCCTTTGTTTATCCTCAATTTGTATCTATACTACCATACCTATTTGTTTTCTAATATAATGTGCTTAATTGTATTTCATATTGTTGGAAAACATCTTGGAATTCTTTTTACACCAAATCAACCTTTCCCTTCTCTAAATCCTGCTAGAAAATAACCCAAATTCTTATCTGGTTAAGATTTGGTTCTAGTATTTTAGGATAGTTGTGAACGAAACATTGCAAGGTAAATAGATATTATCATGTAAGGTAATTTTTTTAGTAATTTGCCCTACTATTTTACGACATAGCAGAAGTTACTTGCTGATTTCCTTGAAAAATTAAATAGATTTTCCTAAACGGTAAACCACGGAGTGGACTATTCTAACCAGAGTTTTACCGACTTAGCAAGATTTTTTTACCCGGACATCTGTAGTTTTCCACGTCTCCAAGTCCTACAGTATACAATTGTGCCGTGACTTCAAACGATAATCCTTAATTATTCCTATAGACAGTTCATAACGTAAACCATCCGTAATGTAACCAAAATATAGAGGTGTACTCGATCTGCTGATATTGTTGTACTGAATTTATACCCGAACTGGCATAATAAAATATAAACCTCGGGTGACCGAAAGAATCCAATACCTGGTTAATGTAACTTTTATGTTATGCATGTTGTGTATGATCGCCTAGAATAGCAAGCTCTGCATTAAATTAATAGAAGTTACTTCGACTGTACATTGAGCAGGATTTCAGCCCACACCACCGGTGAACCAGTCCTTAGCGTCACCTAAAATTAACCGACGGTCTTTTAAAGATTAAATTATTGCCCGGCCCTTTGACACCATTGTTTGCTAACTATTTTTGTACTAAACTTTTAATTTCTACATGAGTTAAAAGTAGTAAAGTAAATAAATATTAACTAAAATCTAAGGTATAATGTAGGCCCTTTTAGCTATATTTTTTTCCTTGTGTAACGCAAACGCTCTACCCCACCAAAAAAATACGCCCATCCTCTCAATATTTTTTATTAAGGCTTATATAATTTTACCATTCTGCTCTCCAATTAAATTCATAGCTTGCATCTTAAACCTTGACTTTTTTTCCCCGTATTTTAATCCGCAACTAAATTATTATTAAATAGACTCTTTCCCTTAATTATTCAATGTGTAATTTATTTGTTTTAAATGTTATTGCTTGCCAGTGAACCGATGTGAAACAGTTGCAAGCCTGCCTATTAGTGTATATTTAAAGAAATTGGTTTTAGATATAGATGTCTAATACAATTTCCCACTTAACAATTAACAATTATATGGTAGTAAAAAATTCCCCTTATAGATAAAACCATCGGATATAACAAGCTAGAATTAAAAAAAATTGGAACCGTTAGATACACATAAAAAAATTATTGGATTTACAGTAATTACAGTATAGGCACCTTTAAGTATATAAAATGAACACCATCACCAATATTTTTTAAATTATATGTTAATTTTTCACAACCAATTTTGCAGAATCATATTTTGCTAAAAATAACAACTTATACAGCTAAATTACTATATTAAATGTACAACATATGTAACCAAGGTAATTACTTCTACATCAAACTCCATCACTGGTATTAGTATCTGCTAACGGTTTGAGATTGAAAGGCACTACCTAGGTCCATTCATTGCCATCATGTATATCGGGTTTCTTATTCAGACCCATCTATTAAGAATCAGGATATGGATTTATCTTTTTTTTCTATAAGACTATTATAGTTTAACGCTGGTAACTTGTTACATCCTCCGGCTAGAAGCCCTCCGGCTGCCCTTAAACCTAACTTATCCTAAGGGGAGGTAACGAAGTAATTTTTAACAATTTTATGGTTATGCTTTTATACCTACTTCCTACAGTTCATCGTACAACCATATTATGTTGTACTTGATAAGGAGCCAGGCCAATAATATAGATTGTGGTAATATTCACAGCTATTTAACACTAACCCTCTCCAATTTTTTTTAGCAGTTTCTTCACTAGACAATAAGACGTATTCTGTATCCTACAATATTAAAAAATAAAAAAGGAAATAACCGCTAAAATAAAAATATAGAGATATTTGTTGGTAGAGGATTAAGGCTTTTGCTATATGTTTTTTTTTGCAAGGCACTGACTCCTAACACCCACAAAAATAAATAGCGCTGGGATCCTTTAGCGTTTCTGTTCAAGAAGCCATAAGCCCCTGGAAACAAACAAGATAAAATGCTAATATAAAAATAGTACCCTTAACAGAAAAGTTAAGGAAAACAAAATTAATAAATTTTAACAAAATATATTATCTTGGAACTTTTTAGATTTTGGTTTGCCTTACTGCGCGTGGTAGACACAATGGCAATGCGCATTTCCAGGTTCAAAATCTCAGACTAATTTTTTTAGCTTGTAGGCGGGGTGTGCTTGCTAGAAAAAGGAACACAAGAAAGTATGAAGGAGACTTTTTATGTATTTCATTTTCACGATTAAAATTCCTTAGAGAAAAGATTGTTGGAATGAATAAGGGATCACCACACAGCTACATTCAAGAATGAAGTAATTGAAGTTTCTATCCTTGTTAATATCATTGTAATACCCGAAGAAATCAATTTTGATCTACTAAAGGACCCAGTCTCATAGGTTAATCAAACGTGTAAACAAAAAGGAGTTTAAGTAGATACTCAAGATGTTACCAAATTGTTAGGGACTATATTTTTTTATATAAGTTAATTAAAATCTTTAATGCTTCCGTCCCATTCAAATGTCTGTTCCTATTAATATTTCATTGAAGATTTATTTCTACTATAGTTTTAATAAGATTCGGGTTGCTTGGTATGCTTTATAAAGGTCTTCAAAAATATGATCAACACTATTCTTCATCTTGATAATTTAAATACTTTTACTAAGAAATATAACTAGGGTATTTTCAATATATTTCAAATTAATATTAGTTACTATTTAATTTAGTAGTTCTAACTCTGTATTCAGTTTTGGGTTTATTTTTCAAATCTAATTTTTTACTGTGGGATAATAAAAAATCCCGCGATTATAAACTCAAATAATTCAGAATTATTCTTCGATTATTATATGATCGTTTTGTTTTGAGGACAATTCAAATTACATTTCTATATTAGGATATTTACTAGCCAAGTGTTCGTTACTGAAAAATCACCGTCCGCATCTATAACCCCCCCTATCAACTAATTAGAATTTTAGATTGACTTATTATCTCTTACTTATTCTTTTTATATTTAAATCAAGTTTTGAGTTTAACAATCAATTAATCTATGTAAAGCTTAAATTTTTAGGATGTTCTTAAGAACCATTTATAACAAAGAAGTACAAGATTACAACGCTCAGATTTTGTTTCGATAATACATAAGCATTAGATCCTTTTTTTTCGCGAAAATGGATCCATGGCCTAATTTAGATTGTATCATTTCTAAAGGCTTAGAGGATGTCTCTTAAAATCAAATATATGTTGTAATTTGAAGGAATTTAATTTAAATTGACCCTTAGTGATCTTCTGTTTTAGTACTTTTATGGTTACCACTCCTTCAATTAAAACACTGCTAAGTAAGAAGCAAATTTATAAAATCAAATTTTATTATATCATTAGAAAACGACAGGTAAGAAAAATAATCTAACTCCATATTTAAATAAGACTTATAAACAAATATAAATTTTGGGTATGAGTCTCTGAAATATTTTAAAAATTCAAAAATTTACTAAACCATCCGCTGATAGAGATATTAATAAATAACAATATATTCTCTTTCCAGAATGGCTCAATTTAGAGTGGCAGTATTACCACTTTAAAACAGGTAATTGATAGAACAATACAAATAGCTGTAATTAACTACGCAGCTCAATCCAAAAACTATTTATGTAGTCTTATACCCGGTGTTACCATATAGCTTATAGTAGTTATGAAGTTTTATTGCCTTCTTAATAAAACTACTTAACCTGAATAGATGTAAAGCAAAATATACAAGTCTTACCACTAAGGTCCGCTATGACTATTTGTAATCCCTGACAGTGAGGATAAAGAGTTCAGACACCTGTCCCGCTCCACTTATACTACAAGGCGCGAGAAGTATTAATAAGGGGGCTAAAACTAATGAGTTATAAATCAAAAACTTTATGTTATTTAAAATCTTAAGGAATCTTTGCCGAAGCTAAAACTAGTTAGGTACCTAACTACAAACGGACATGGTCTCACCCCTTAAGGGGGCTTGCGTGTAGTTCTCTGAGATCCATTGTGTACAAAATTAACTTATGGTTTTCCCCTGTCATATTGTCTCTCATTAACTATAAGTTACACTTACTTTCTCATACATTTACTTAAGGATCTTTTTTAATTGAAAAAATTAAAGGTCTAATTCATAATTTTAACTACGCTATTTTTTTTATAAGAATAGGCTTGCGAAGCAGCGAGAAGATTATAATGGCTAAGCGAAATGATAATTAAAAAATTATACACTTTTAAGAAGGCATTTCCTTTAAATACCACTAAATTAAGGGGCAAACCTTGACTTTACGCCTAACTATAAATTCAAGAAATAAGCCCTCACAATTAGAAACATGTTGTTCTTTTACGTATTCATGCTTACTATTTTTAGCCAATCTATTTTAGTCATTTTTTTGCTGCATAAGCAGCGCAAAAGCTACGAAAGTTTTTTTCACAATATTCTTTAATTCCCATTACTCCAATATTAGTATCATATAAAGATACTCCTACCTAAATAATTTTATATAACTTTTACATGAGAGATGGCTCTATCTCATATACATAAGATAAAACTCTTGAACTGACTTAGATTTTTTGAGGTTTAGTTGTTAATTTGTCCCCAAATAAATTCAACTTATATGTTTTAACCCTACTTAACTTTATATTATAAGGATTAAACATCTACTTATAGGTAGTTCTATTTCTTAGAAATTAGGAATGATTTAGTATACAGTTTGTCGTAAATAAAAAAATTTCCCTTTGAATCTAATAAATTTTGTTAATCGAAGCGTTATTAACTAGAACGCAGTCTTGTTTAAAGGTAAGTATATTATCTTTGTTCTATAACGAACCTATTTTCTTTCAATCCATATATCAATGAATAGAAAGATTCAAAATTTTGATCGTTTTTTTTAATTACATCCCAATAACGCAACCTTTTTAAATCTTGCTTTAAGGTAATCGTTATTGCAACTAATCTTAATTTAGTTCAAATAGAGGCTTGCATTTTTTCTAGTTTAATGCCTTCAAGGCATAGAAAAATAAAGCAATTGAAAACAAAATTTTTAATATGGTTTTATATGTGAGCTTAAAAATATGTTAGTTAGGGCAATTATAATCATCAAATTTTAAACCCGTTATAATCTCTAAATATATTACCCTTTGCTTCAAAATCATCCTGCAGACTGTAAAGGAAAGATTTTTATTTTTCAAAGTAGAGCATTTCTCTTCAAAGCGGGCGAAGCTAGAACCGCCACATTTTTTTTAATTAAACTGAATTGGTTGAATCCTTACCCATAACCTTCCGGTTTCAGGAGTCAGAGATACTAAGCTTTCTGCTTGTATCTTTTTTTGGCCTGCTAGTTTTGCCTTTATTAGTAAAATACTCCTATAGGGACTTTTACTTAATATATTAATAGCTTTTTTATATTCCAAAGCCTTTGTTTTGTTTTCGCCCATAGTCGGACCCCCTACCATTAAAGGGCATAAAGGAAATTACCAAAATTCCACCCTGAATTAAAGGCTGGCATTAAACCAATAAAAGGAAAATCATCACCAACTGGCGTGAGCGGTTACAATACATATAAACAACTGGTATTAGATATAATTTGACCCCGGTCCCACTAGTTCTAATCAGTAGTAGAAAACTGGAAAAAGCTGTACCTAATAATCACTGAAAATAGTAAATATTAAGATTAATTGATTCTTTTATCTTTAGCATTAGTGAATTAATCCATCTTTCCACAACCATAATGACTTTAGAGCTTTAATTTTCCAGGACGATATTTGTCTTTCTTTTCGTTGTCATCATCTTCTTGTTTAGTATTGAAATTATAAATTTAGTTTGGAAGGGTACATTTTAATTAGAGTGTTAGTTCCAGTTCAACTAATAAGCAAAAATATGTCAAATAGCATTTGAAGATGTATGTTGATCACTCATACACAAATTTTTTACATTTTCGTAAAACATTTCTATTTTTAGCTACTTTCACTTTAAAGATTAAAAATTTCGGAATATTACACCCCCTTGAATTACATTTAATGCCTCAAAACTAAAAGTATAAATAGCGCAAGGCTTCATCATTTTATTAGATAATACTAATTTAATAATATATTACTAAATATATATGTTTAGAAATTACTTAGAATTCTGTATTAAACTTCATCTACAAGTAAAGATATGGAGGATATTTGAACTTCAT
>JACYFI010001348.1:0-10767 GCA_020975735.1 Ophiocordyceps xuefengensis | reverse complement strand
AATTCCAGGTTAAAAGACCTCGGTTATTAGAGTGATCGCTACAGGACTGCTTCACCGGGTGGGTGGCTTTGGATCTGCTTCAATGTACAGTCCGAATACTTCTATTATTTTAATTGGCATGAGCTTGCTATTGTAGAAGCGATCATACCACACCATGCATCAACAATAAGTTAAATTAGTAAGTATTGGATGGTTCGGTCTTCCGAGGTTTATTTTAAATTAAACCACGTTTCGGTATAATTAGTCACAATTTCGCAGCTCTGCGAAAACCATATTTGTGGCTTACAATAGTATGGGTTACGCTTATAATGATCTATAGGAATATTTCAGGATTTATTCGTTTGAATCACCCACATGTATACCCTGTTGGCTGGACGTGGATAGAATCACAGGTGTTCAGGTAAAAAATTTTGCTAAGTGCTGGAAAACATTCTGTATAAAATATTAGTCCACTCCGTGTTTAACGTTAGGAACAAATGTAATTTATTTTTCGCAAGGAAAAATCAGCAACGTACTTTGCTATTGTAAAAATAGCTAGGGCAAATAAACTAAAAATACCTAATGATAAAAATATACTTAATTTTAATCCTGAATTTCTGTATCATTTATCTAAATATAGAGACCAATCGTTACAGATAAAGGATTGGGTTTTATTTCCCTAGCAGGATTAATAGAAGGGAAAGGTTATTTGGTGTAAAAAAGAATTCCACATCGTTATCCATCGATCTGAAAAATACCCAATAGCACATTATATTAACGGGAATAACATAATAGTGGTATGGTCGTATAGATAAAATTAAGATAAAAAAGGAGTAAAATATATTTGTAAGATAAACAGTTTTTATTTATTATCTTTAATAAATGGTAAATTTGTCAACTGAATCTATAGTGATAACACGTGCTCCGGGCTAATTTACAGTAAAGTAATAATGATTAGATTTTAACCTGACCTTTTAAAACAGATTACTCTTGAGATAATTTTTGATTTGCTGGGTTTTAGGCTTAAGCCTCTTTGGTTTGTTTCTATATTAATGTTGTTAACAGCCCAAGAAGATGAAAATGGGGATAGCGTCAGATAGAGTATTTCTATAAAACAGAAAGATAAATTACCTATAGAAACCCTTATACATTATCAACTAAAAAACGGGTGATATTACCATAAGATAGCTCAGGTACATGGTTTATTAAAAAAAGCTTCGATTTCTTATTCACAAGAGCGCTTTTAATAAGTTATTCGATCAGTATCATTGTTTTTCGTTGAAAATTTAGCTAAATTTATTTAAAGTTAGAAAAGTATAAGAACCGATGAGAAAGCGAAAGCATTTACATAGTAAGGGGTATTTAAAAAAATTATTTGATGTTATTTCAACTAAAGGATCTTCAGAACAGTACGCAGGAATGTATTCACAGCTATACGAAAAAAATCAAGCGAACTTGTCCTTGATGCTCCAGCTGCGTTCTGAATTTATTTACTCGCTTATATTTTACCGGTCAGTAAACACCTAACCAACAACGGCGCACAAAAATAAGAAGCTTGCCAGCGTGTAACTCCGCATCTCCGATTTCTTTCTGTGCACAGCCAATAAAAAGTTGCATGCTCCGCTTTTCTTAAGATTTTTCATTTTCATAATCAGAGGGTGCAAAGCTTACTTGAAGGATTCGAGGGGAACATAAGCACGGATTTGCTTAGTAGGGGGATTCCCCTTTTATTTTTTTTATAGTGAAGCTTATTCGGTTACGCTGGCTAAAGAAAAAAATATAAAGGCACTGCAAACCTATAGACTAGAACATAAATAAAACACCAGAAAGAATAGTAGCAGGCAGAAGCATTAAGAATAAGCTTCCTATTAACCTTATAGGTTTAATTTGGATCCTTGCTTTTCACCCCAGCTTTTCCTGAGGTATGCATTATACATATTTTAGATCTAGGGTTCAGGAATCATGCTGCCTAAACCGAGTAGCGAGGTAATGTTTACTCCTCTTAAGGGGTACAGAAGATAAGAGGGATAGGTTAACCCCATCAGGAATACAGCAAGCCTACTACTAGAAAGCACATGGATTTTAAAACAATTAATGTAAAATTAGGTTTATGGGTCCTGGTGTTTCTTGCAAAAAGCTACCCCTGGATGTTAGGTTAGCTATCCTCCATTTATTTACTTAGTGGATACTGTCCTTTTGACAGAAGCTTATTGTTACAAAGCTGCAACAGTTCAATTATATTGCGTTTCCTACAGGCATAATAATTTTTCTTGGTTAGCTACGTGCTACGGTGGTCTAATAAAAAAATGACACCTTCAATGTTGTTTCAATAGGTTTTCGTCTTTATGTTTCAATCGGAGGGGTTAATAACCCATTAGCTCTCCTTTTTAAGATTCTCTTATTGGCTGAAAATTCTAACAGTTGCATTACTAATTATCTTAACGATAAAGTGCAATATGTAATTTTGAACATCAGCAGAAACCACCAGATAATTTTCTTAGTAGGTCCTTCGGCTCACAAATCCATTAAAAAAGGTCATATAATTTACTAGTTATGAACGATTAGGTGCCATGAAACAAAATATTAATTAATTAACAGTTACAGAAAATTAAGTACCAAAGTCTGAAACCTCTGCGACAAAAAAAGAGAGTTGCGTCCTAAATCAGTTTAAAACCTCATAAATATTTATGGTTAATTTTGGAATAGATAGAGCTTTAATATATTAATACAAGAAAAGATTAAAATCCCAGGTGCGTTATATTTGTTAATTAACAATAATAAATAACACTAATATCATAGGAGAGCTCTATCATTTTAGCAATAGAATAAAGAACTATCTTAAGTACTTTCTTTTTAATAGAGACAACTCTAATGTGCCTATATAAAAGCTTTATTAAATACGATTAAAGGATAATTTCTTACTTTGGAATATTCAAAGTGTAAGTAGTAAAAACTTAACTGAATTAGAGATCTTTTCTATATGAACATAAATGAAGTTCCTTACTTATAATGTACTGGAACAGGTTTATTCCCTCGACGGGTTATTGTAATAACCAGAAGAAACTATAAAAACTGCTATCTCTTTTGCAAAAATAGTACACTCCTTTACAACTAATGTTATTAGTTAGAACGTTTAACAGGAAGAATAGTCCTTTTAATGCTTCGCATAAAAACCATTTCTTTAGAGTGTTAAGAGAAGAATGATAGAGCTCGTTCTGCCATTCCCAGTATATGTGATAGTATAATTCTTTATAGAGAGCCTTTATTAGTATATTTCCGAATCTTTTACGTACCTTTATCCAATTGAATTAAATCCTAATACGCTACATTACGTAGATGTGATTAAAGAAAATAAATTATTTAGTAGGGAGATGGTATTGAGCTATATACCCGAATAATAATTGAAGGATCTACTAATTTAAAAGACTGAATTCTAATAAATTGAAAAAATTTATGGATGAAAATAAACGAAAATTAGGCCCTTGCTAAAAAAGGCGATATTCGTGTACGATGCGGAATTATAAACTTTATAGGTAAAGTACGGATGGAGTAACACAGCAACTAATACTTAAAAATTATCAACGCTAACTTGTTAAAGAACAGTGATTAAATGAAAGAAAATAAAAAAATTATAGTTATTTATTTATGAAGATTTAAATTAAATTTATATTTTATTTCGAAGTGGGAGTTGCTCTGCTAATGCTTCACTAGATATAGCATTCCAACGGATTAAGTTTGCAATTTTAGATTAAAGTATACAGATATTTTTGGTTATGATCAAGACAGGGATATAGCAAAATTCCGGTCTTAGTGTTAATAATGCCAGCATTAATGATTAGTGATAAACGCAATAAACTTATAAACAATATATAAAAATGTGTTGAGTAGGGCAATGGATCGGTGACCCGGTAGTTATTCAAGCAAACATTTTAGTAACGTCTTATAAATACAGATAGTTATTTGAATTACTATCCCTTAATCTAATATTTATAATATCCTGGCGTTGAGATTGCTTATAGTATAGGGGGACTGTTTTAAGATTTCTGGGACAAAGAGGGCTGATCTTTTATTTGATGTGTAAATAAAAAGGAAAAAATTATTGACAATTCAATAAAAATATTTGATATTTTATCCTCCTTTAAAATTCAAAAAAATCGTCAGACCTTGCATATTTAAAAACATGTTTTAACTAAAACCTTCAGGTAAGAAAAATAACTTATCCCACCAAGAGATACTAAAAATTTAAAGAGCAATTGCTATTCATAAATGCCTAATTTCACAGGAGCCTAACATTACTTTAAGCTTGGATATATTCATGGTTTATATAGCCGGAGGGGTTGTTCTCTATTCGTTAGATCGAACAAATCCTTTCTCAATCAGGTCCAAATTTAAGCGGACGTTTATTTTAAATAGGCTATAGTATAACAGTATTTATTGAAGTAATCAAAAACATAAGTTATAACCCTTATCGATAACGTTCTTAATTTGTAGGCAAGTAGTATACAAGAAAGAGGCGATTAGTAAAAAGTGGCCATTGTACTAAGCTTAATCTCTCTTGTAGGAGAAAAGTCTGGGTCTTTAGGGAAAAAAATTCAAAAAAAAATCCTTTGTAAGTGTCGTGTGGTCATTGTCACCTGAACAAAATTTCATACGTTATTCGGATAAAATTATTTATATTTAATTTTGCTAAAGGTGAAAGCCTTTTATGTTTTTCTTATGGTGAAAAGATAAGGGGTAGGGATATAAATGTTCCCTCCCATTTAGGTAATGACCCGTGGAAACCAAAGAACTAAATTTCACCAATTTATTATCGATAGGTATCCGTAAGGATCTGAACGTGAGCAACGAAAGAGTTTTATTAGTAATCATTTGAATAAGTATAGTCCGATACCATAGCGTGAGCAGTTGTTTATGTAAATATTTGCAGCGAAACTAACTGACTTACTAACGTAGTTGCATCAAAATGGGCCTAGTAATTTTCATATTCTGCAATTGAAGAATATGTCCGGAAAACATATTATGTATCATTACTGTATTATATTTGATATATAGATTATCTTCAATATTTTCTAGGATCCTAAGTAGAAAAGCTTTATAATGCTTGCTATTAATAGTTGAAAATAAAATTATACTATTCTAATCTAAAAAACTTTAGATTATTAATATAACCAATCCAGCCGAAAACTTAAGGATTCTCAAGAGACTAATACGTCCAATCCATTTAATTACGCCTTTATTCTTAACTATTTTTCTTGCATTTTTTTATTATATATAATAATAAAATTACAATACTGAACCCGCGAAAGCTGGACAACACAAAAGAAAAGTAAGCTCGCGCATGAAACCCCAGGCACAAAAGGTTATTTTATAATATAATATAAGGTTAACAACCTATACTAATTTCTATTCTGATACGCGGGAATAAATGAGTGGAAAAGGGATTTTTGGAAATTAAGGAAAACCTTCTTCTGAAAAATTAGTATTAGAAGCTTATTCCGGAATAAAGGATTGCATCTATAGAGATATAAAGATTTAAACCACGTATTCAAAAAACACTTACATATGGGTAACAATAATCAATCATAAAAATAAAATTTTTATTCTACATATATAGTCTCTTCAATGACAAATAATATGATTTTTTCGTTAAATAAATTTAAATGAGTTTATTAATTACGAATTAAAGTGTGATGTTTAGCAAAACTGTGTATGTATATAAATAGGATTTCATTAAACCTGATTTATAACTATTAAGTTATGATTCTTATTTTCACGAATTTAATGATCGGCCAAAAAAAGGCTTTATGTTTTTAATTATTATTTGTTAGATGAGATTGAAGAATCTACCAAATTAACGCATAATAAATTTTACATCTAATATTATCTTTAATAATTTTATACCCTATTGTAAACCATTATACACAAAATGTAAAAAATCCAAATATATAACTTTTAAATTTCCAATCATTAAAAGCCATGACACTGTTTGATGAAGTATCTTATGGGTAGAATGAGATTATACCTCGGATTGATAAGTTCTTTATAGAATTAGTTTTTAATTAAAAAATTTTATCTATCCCGTGATTAATTAAAAAATTCAAATTTGAGACCATTAGAGTTATAAAATTTATTCAGATTTTTGGATTAAATGAATTCAAACCAGAAATCCCTTTATGACAGTATTTTCTTTATTCAAATTTGCGGTTTGTTTCACCTGCGAGCTCTTAAAAATGAAGGAGATTAGTCCAATAAAATGGGGCATTTGCCCAATTTATTAATTGTACAGGTAGTATTATATTTAATCGTGAAGCTGGTAGTTTGTTTTTTATATTATGTAAAAGTCATGTTTTATCTTGCTTCGCTTGCAAACTGCCACTTAATAATTATAATTTACACATATCTAAGTATAAATTATGCTCGCATTTATATTTTTTTTCTTGTAAGGCGCAGAGCCCTTTGGCTGACCTCTGGACACGCATAGGAAAATTATGTACAAAAAATGAATTTTACGAGGCTCGGACTTCACTCGTAGACAAAGGAAATTTTTTAGATTATATTGTTGTGCTGGCGCGATTTTCATATTCCTCGCGAAAGCCCCTAAGTGAGGCACCCCCTCCGATGCGTACGCAGGGGAATCAGTATAAAATTACAAAATAATCCTTAATCTTTGTTATAATTAGGTTGAGGTATTTTATATTATAAGGTAAGTATAGTTATGGATAGCTTATTAATTATATATCTTATTATACAAATTTGTTTGACTACGCATTATTTGTGAATTAATTATTAATAACTTAATGATTTTATAAAAGATAGGTATTCAGAAAAATCACTTTAAATTATATTATTCCTTAAATACTTTAATTATTGGCCTAATTGTTATTTATATATTTAAACTATAATGGTAATGTCTTTTTTTTTTACCCAATTGAAATTTTCAATTCATTTAGTTAGATATGATATGAGTAAAATAGGTTTAAAAATTATGAATTTAAATTAAAGAAGGGTTTTTAAATAATAAACCCCCAAAAAACCTAAAATACTAAGATACCTATTGACAAAAATTTAAAAGACTAAAAAAAAAGCTTCAGAGATGAAAACAATATATACTAATTACAAAGCTCGATAAATTCATACTAAGATTTAAAATTTGATTGTTTCTTAGCTAACGGCCACAAATCTATTAGCCATTATAGAAAAAGCAAACACCAATTTTAATTATACGAAAAAGACAAGATTTATCTTTAAAAGATCAATATTAAAAAGGTTGATTTTGGAATTACAAGCTTACAAGAATAGGGAAAAAAAGTTAAAACCAAGCATATAATATAATAAAAATAAAAGGTAAAGAAAAATTTTTGCCCTTTGGACGATCTAAATATCTTTGGAAAAAGATTATATGAAAGTAATAAAAAGCTTAGAATTTTACTTCTCAAATCAATATAAACATACTAAAAAAACCAACTCCTTTAAGCTCTAAAAAATAAGGAATGTAATCCCTATCTCTAAATATGAGATACGGGAACGCGTGGAATAGAAAAAAATAAGGGGGCTACTTTCGGTGCTATAGTCACGAAAAAAAGAATTTTTTTTAATAAGAGCTACACCCAATAAGGGTAATCTCTAATAATCTTAAAATTTTATGAGTAAAAATCTTATTAGAAGACGGTTCAAGGGCTGTAACGGACGGCCTATCTTGTGGAGGTTCAAAAGGGGGTTGATACTTTATTCAAGACAAAATTAGCTAAGATCGGTGGGATATTCCTTCCTAGCCTTGGCGCAGGCTCTTATTTTAGAGGTATTGTTTGACGAGAGAACTAGAGGAAAGATGTTGAAAAGGGTACCGGGGACCCTGTAAAGGGGTTACCTTAAAGGGTGCCTTAGATCCTGGGTTTACAAAGATAAGTGTTGCTTAATATTATCTCTTAGATGAATACCATTACAAATTTTTCTCTTTATAGGTCATACAAAATCAGCCCCTTAGATTTCTCATAATTCAAAGTAGAATGGGTTGAGTATTGTCTTTTTGTGCTAGAGGTATAAACCCTAAATTATTGCTATGAAACTCAAAGTAGCTATATCCAGTTAATAAATGAACTTAATTCTTGGATGTTGGTAGGTGGTAACATACATACATGTGCTATGAATAAAAAGTAAGGATATAAATCTTAGAGAAACAATTATATATTAAGAAACCCTGGCAAATATAAATTAAATTCAATTAATACGTAGAAATGAGCAAAAAAAAAGTATTTAGAAAACCAAGATACAATTTTTACGCTGTTGGTTTATCCCTCTTACATTAGAAACATACCCAGGGGAGGTAGACAGGAAATTTGTAAAGAGAAATTATAGAAGCCTCCAGCATATCCCTCTTTGCACCGCTTGAGGGGCGTGCTTTTATTTGTATGGACTACAGCATGGATAGCGCAACTCAAAAAAGATTAATTTTCTGTACATATATAATTTGAAACGGTAATTAAGTATAACTTGCATTTCACCTTAACGTTTTTAAGTATAGGAGCCGTATTTCGGCAATGTTTGCAGGGGATATCTTCAATTCCAAACATTTAGGTTAATTAATTGATCTTATCTTTAGACTAAGACGAAATTTTTTCACTTTTATTATAGGTGTAATCTGTTACATTTTTCCTCCTCAACATTTTTTTAGGTCCACAGTAGCCCTTTTTTCATAAAGTGTTAATGGAAGTTTAAAACAACGCTATAGCAGAAACCCTATTTAAATTAAGGCAAGTATAAATAGACAATTAGCAGGAAACCTACAATAAATATGGGCCACAATCTCAATTCTTTTAAGTAGGATCCCTCAGAGACTATACCCTGTTGGTAACTTAAAACGATAAGGGAAATAGTTTTCTTAATGAACACATAGTGATATGTTTAATCATCTTGTTACTTTTTCACCCTATTATCATTAGCTTATAAAATATAAAATAAAGGCGTTTATTGAGTCGCATAAAGAGTGATAGCTTGGGCGCACGAAAAATATTCTAACAAATATCCTGGCCTGCGACCCCATTTACTACAAACCCTAAGTACTTCTTGACTCCGACTAAGATCAAAAAGAAGATAACGATTGTTTTTGAGCTTATTTTTCCTATGCCCTTCTTAAGGCAAGCTAGAAAAATATGCAAAAAAAAGTAAATATAATAATTTAAATTCTGTTAAACTTAAAACCACCATATTTTTTCGTTTCGTACAAAATTAAGGGACTTAGTTAATTTGAAAACATCTCTATTTTACAAAATCTTTATTAATAGAGAAAACTATTATGAGGCGAAAAGCCTCGGATTATAAAAATAGGGCTGAAATTTGTTCTTATAAATATAGCTTAACCGGTAATACGTAGGAACGGTGCATTGATTTGGCTATAAGCATTAATACTTTCCTTTTGTTTAGACGAAATAGTTATATTCTAATTCTGATTTTTGAGAGTATGGGCGGCATAGTCAGTCATTTTTTCTCTAGTAGAACTCGGCAAGCTCATGTATTTTAAAACTGGTTATGTTAATAAGAGGTCACATTAAACAAGATATATCTTAAATCAACACACAATATATATAAATTCTTTATAAACCGATGTTATAAAACCTAAAATCCCTGGGAGGAATCTAGTTATGGGACTCTTGAAAGCTCAAAGAGAGTCTACAAGACTTATTCTGAATTCGTAAAGTAAACCTTTATCATGAATACTAAGATAATAAGACTTTATAACTTTATTTATTTCTGGATTTTTATCGCTTGAATCAAGCTTGCCGCCTGCAAGAGTGAAAAAATTTTCGCAAATAAGTTTCTGCTTAATTTAGGAAAATAAAATCCTAAATAAAATAAAGTGCCATTTAATCCCTGTTTAATCAAAGAAAAATTAAGTGAAATTCTATTGCACATTATGAAATAAAAGATGAAAGGTTTGATAACGCTATGTACAGTAAAAAGTCATAAGGGTTGACATAAATCTTAGCTAAATTGAGAAAAAGGGGGTTTATTGTTTACCAGATAAGTGATAGGAGTTTCTTAAGAGTGCTAGGGAGTGTTAGTAATTCTAATTGTAAATAGAATTACATTAGACGGTATAGACTATTAAAGAAGTATATTAAGATACAAGAAAACTATATAAAAGGTAAATACTTTTATTCTAAAATTTGTAAAAAGAGGGTTACCTACTCTTTTTCATTCTCTGGCAGTGAAACATGGACAGATCGGTTATTTAGAAAATAAGATATAAAAAGCACAAGGTAGCCTAGAGAGAATAAGGAGACTATCCTGGTGCCATTTCAGGATGAAATTTAATTATAAGTTAGGATTCTATTGTAAGTGTAGTGGCCGCCTTTGGATTTATTTCTTATAATTGTTACAACAATGAGTTGAGGAAAAGTACGCTAGTAGAAAATCCCTGATTAACACCAGGGTTCTTCAGATATACTACAAGCTTAGACCTTAAACGCAGATGTTTACATAGTTAGGAATGAGGAAATTTAACAATCCCCACCTAAACCCTTCACGCAGTTGTAAGTTTACCTTTACAAAAAAGTAAAATAAAATGAGCTTTAGCCTGTATTAATCGTTGCCCTGGTCTATTGAAAAAAAAATACGCAAGTTAGAAAGCTTTTACCTTAAAGGTTGATTTTCATAATCTATCTCTGTAATGAATAGCAGGTTAGCATAATTGCTTTTGTTGATAAAGAATTTTAGGTTTCATTAGCTCAAAGTGGGCAAGGAGTATAATACTTTCTAATATACTAGATCTTAGTTCGATTCTGAGATCGT